>CAUYRH010028423.1:0-14561 GCA_963574655.1 Perodicticus potto
CAGAGACCACCGGCACCCGCCACAACGTCCGGCCATTTTTTGGTTGCAGCCATCATTGTTGTTTGGCGGGCCCGGGCTGGATTCGAACCCGCCAGCTCAGGTGTACGTGGCTGGCGCCTTAGCCCGTTGAGCCACAGGCGCCAAGCCATTACAGAGTATTCTCTGAGGAGGCTCCCAGAATCCTGCCAGATTCTGTGTATTGTTTCTTCCATCTTGACAGTATTCCTGGTGAAGCTGAAGCCGTCCTTCTCTCAGATGCCCGAACTCAGGGACGAGGCCTGGGCCCACGTTCTCAATATGATAAGATTTTCTGACAGGGGACTTCTCTTCAGGTGCTCTTTGTTCGGCCTCTTGGAACAGTCCATGAGGCTGAGCTCTGTTGGTGGTGTTGAGGCCTCTTCTGCGTGTCAGATCCTGCTCCTCCTCACCCCGCTTCCCTGGCCTGTGAGCTATGTCCTTTAACCTCCTCCTGGGCGTAGCCCCAAAAGAGCTGGAGGGCACTGGCCATGCCTGCCACAGCCTGTGTGCATGACCAGATTTAGCATCTGATGATCTGATTTATGCTTTCCAGATTTATCGCACACCCGCATACTCAGGCCAGTTGATATTTTAGGCACGTGAATCAGTGTCTGGCATGGCTTCCTCTGCAGCAGAGCTCTGGCTGCAGGTGTAATGAAGCTGAGAGGGGGAGAGTTCAACTTATCAGAGAGGAAATTTTTGTTAGTGACACGTCTGCCAGGCAATGGCACTAAAAAGGAGAGATACTAAGCCCCATGACTGGAGCCAAAATCTTCACACTAGTATGGGCGCATTACCCCGCACAATTTTCCTCCTTCAGTGGCCGACTACAATTCTTAAAAAAGGAAAGAAAAGAAAGGAAACATTTAATACATGTGTTCTCCAAGGGATATCCCCTAACCTGCCCCCAAACAGGGAGACTATGATGGGCTGAAATGTCACCAGGTTGTGGCTACCTATGGATGTGTTATGAATGAATAAGAAATAAGCTTCTGGGCTAGGGATAGTGGCTCACTCTCGTAATCCCACCACCCTCAGAGGCCGAGGTAGGTGGATCCCTTGAGCTCAGGGGTTCAACATCAGTCTGTACAAGAGTGAAACCCCATCTCTACCAAAAATAGAAAAACTAGCTGGGTGTTGTGGCAGGCACATGTTGTCCCAGCTACTTGGGAGGCTGAGGCAAGAGGATTGCTCAAGCCTAAGAGTTCGAGATTGCTGTGAGCTATGACACCACAGTATTCTACCCAGGGCACAGAGTGGGACTCTGTCACAGAAAGGAAAGGACAGGAGAGGAGAGCAGAGAAGGGGAGGAAGGGGAGGTGAGGAAAAGGAGAAAGGGAAAGGAAGGGAAGGGAAGGGAAGAGAGGGGAGGGGAGGGGAGGGAAAGGAAAGGAGAAAGGGAAGAGAGGGGAGGGAACAGAAAAAGGAAAGGGGAAAGGAAAGGAAAGGAGAAAGGGAAAGGAAGGGAAGGGGAAGGAAAGGGAAAGGGAAAGGAGAAAGTTTCTGCAATGCAATGACAGACACACAAAGAAGCTGCAAGGGGCAGAGCTAATTGACCTTCTGCCACTCACGTAGAATTTCCTAAAAATTGGGCTCAAAATCAGGAGACAGGGAGGTAGACCTTTCATTTTGTCTTAGTCTCTTAAGTATGCTCTGCTAAAATATAGAGTTTCCTATTTCCCAAGAAATTTATTCACAATTGAGGGGAAAAGTGGAACAGACCTGGACTTCCAAATACTCAGGGCTAACTCAAGAGCAGGAGCTGTCTCCACTTCACCTCTGGATCCCAAGGCCCAGGGCAGTGAGAGGCACAAAGCAGAAGCTTAACGCAGGTGTTCTGAACTGACCTGTCCGTGGCTCTGTTTGTACTTTACGTGCTCCCAGGAATGTCTCTTCACCCTCCAGGCATCCTTCCACCATCTGGAGAAGGAACCAATGACCTCTTAGAGGCCTTTCCAGATCTGACATTCTAGGATTCCCAAAGTCAGAACTAGTTTTACAATCCTAAGAAAGCAGGGAATTAACAAAGTTCCCATAAATGTTTATATCTCAAATGCCGGTCCTTGGGCTCTGCTGTATTATCACAGTATGTGTCTTTAGGCTTAAATGTTCCCAGGAATACATCAGCCAGTGGCATCTGGGATACATTTACATTTTTAGCATCGGTGTAATTCTATTTGGTTTTATGCCACAGGAAGTTCAAGCCTGATTCAATTAAGGAGTTTTATAAAATGAGTTTTTAAAGCGGAAAGACAATGCATTGCACATGTTATACCTTTGTACTTTGTGCTGTTATCCAATCAGGCGTGGTGAGGGCGGCTCACGCTTCAGTCCAAGAATCTGTTAGCAATCCATAAAGCTGAATATTTTACTGTCTTATTTGGCGGAATGGAATGTAAGAGCTGAATGAGACCTTCGAGGTAGGCTGGCATCTCCTACTAAAATAAAGGCAGAAAGGCTTTTTGTACAGGTTTGCATACCTCTTAGTGCCTAACATAGTCGTCTTATTGTAGGCCTGAAAAACCAAACAGAAAAATCCCTGGTTCCTAAACCTGGGCTGAAGGTGATTAGCTGCCTCTTTTTCCATCAAAAACATCCAGAGTGGGATTTAAGTTCCCGTCTGAGAAGGGGCGGAGACCACAGAGCCGACGTCAGCAGAGGAAGGCGGCCTTCCCAGGTCGCACCTTCACCTGGCTTTCTTCATGATGTGCATACAGAAGAGAAGTAACTGTCCTCAGAAGCAAAGTTGCAGACAACTCAGGACTCAAGGGAGGGACTTAGAGCCAGAGCAGACGGAGACACTAAGAAGTTTCAGCAATTGGACAAAACTCTGGTCTAAGTAAACAGATGTGCTAGCAGTGGAACTCAAGAGAAACTGACAAAAAAGGATTAGATGCAAAGATCCTGAGATGACTCAAATGGGAAGCAACAAGATGGTGCTGAGGTGGGAAATGAGAGGGGAAACCCCAGCAGCATCTACCTAAGTCATGAGGAAGCCGCAGAGAGGAAAGTCAGGGCTGTGATGGGGGAGGAGCACCCAGAGTCAGACCCGAGGAAGAGGGGAGGCTGAATATTGGATAACAGAGAAAGAAATCGGAAGCTGGGGGAAATGAGAATAGGGAAGAATCAAGGCAGCAGATTCAGAACAAAATACATTTCTAGAGTTCTTCTTCTATGATACTTGAACCTACTTAGCTAGGTGACCAGCTAAAGAAGACATATAGTAGTTTGGACAAAGATAATGAAGAAGAAGACCCAAGAAACAACCAAGACAGAATTATCTCCTTTAGACAACGTCCTTAGATAACAGAAGTGAATACAAGAAGCACAGTCTGTAGCTACCCCACCCACTGTGCTTTTGGCTGCAAGTAACAAGATCCCACAGAAAAGGTTTGAACCACAGGGGGTTGAAAATATTATACACACATTATAGGAATATTTCTTATCTCATAAGATAAGAAGTGATGTGAAAGAGGGCTATGTCAAGGTTATTTAAATCAGGGCCCCGTTGCCAACAATGAGGACCCAGATTCTATCCCTTGGTTTCCCCATGACGACTGCAGAGTTAAGCATCAGTGAGACAACAATACCAAAGACAGGAGCAAGAGGAAGCCTCTCACTCGTGCAACTGCTTAAGAGCAAGGAACCCCTTTCCAGGAGTTCGCAGAACTTTGCCTCACACCTTTTCAGCCAGGATTGTCTTACACTTCTATGCCCAAAGTAGTGTCCTGGCAAGGGCAGCGGGGTCAACAGACTGATGGGGACTGAGCAAGACGCATTCTGGGGACCTTCCCCTGAGGCCCTGGGCAGTTGCCCAGCTCCACCACACTTCATTTGGCATGTGGTGAGGTACATCACAGCAGAAAATGAGGCATTCTGTATGCCCACAAACACGGGTGCTGGCCTAGCAGCTGCTCTCCATCACCACCCCTCACCCTGGCCAAGCCCAAAGGGAGACCAAAGGAAAAGGAAGGGTGGGGATGGAGGGGGCCCAGAGAACCACCAGAAGGGTCACTGTGTGTGCCTTGTGTATACTAGATGTGTGGGTACTAATGGATACTTTTGTTGTTTTTATTTGTAGAATCCTGAAGTCCAGTTCTGGAAAAAAGAAAAACCAAACTTTCCAGAGATAAGAGACAAGCTTGGCCCACTAGACGGGTGTGTTGGGCGCCCGGGAGCCCGGTCTTCCTGCTCCTCTGCCCGGTCCTGCCTATGACCCTCTCAGGCCATCTGCCCACTCCCAAGTTCCTGCCCTCTCATTAAACTGACCTGTCAGTGTGGGGCACAAGGCTGAGGGAAGGTGCGGTGATTCACGTATCAAAGAAGCCATCCCTGTGTCCTGCTCTGATGACAGCACAGAGCATGGTTCTTGAGTCCTGAAGTGATGGTGAGCCTGCTGACCAGTCAGTACAGCCACATTCTCTGCCCTGTATTCATCAATGATCAGCAAGTGAGGACTTGTGCAGTCCAGGTGAGTTTCTCCTAGCTCAGATGAGTCCGTGTGCCACCAGAGTGAGCCGATTACAGATAGGACCCAAGTTCAGGGAACACCCTGTCCCGTCCCTCACGTGCACTCCTACCCCGCCCCTCTCCATTTCCCTCACGGCCGGCCCACGATATTCCCCTCCTCACCTTCCCATCACCCTACAGATGAACTCTGAGGACCTCACCTGTGGGTCCAGGTATAATGAACCAGCACATAGGAGCACATATCCCAGCCCCTAGGGTTGTGGGGGAGGGAGCATGTGTCCCCAACCCCAGAAAAAACCAATAGTTTCTAAAGCACATCACTATTCCTCACTCCTGATTTACCTTGAGCCAGTGACTGCGCATGGCCTCCTGTTTTGATTAAGACACTGAGTGTTGGTTTCTGATTGTTAATTCCACAAATTACCCTCTTCTGGACAGCTTGACTCACCATAGTTACACCAGATACTGACAGATCCATTCCAAGGGAACTGATATTTATAAGCCCCCTCCCTTTCCACCCTTTACTCAACTGTTGAATCAGCCAGAGAGAAAGTATGTTTAACTTTGCTTTGATAAGATTTCACATGTTCCATTTAAACACGTAAAGAATTTCTTTCCCTCCTGCTTTTCCAACCTGCAATGAAAAAAAGAAAATCATTTTGGAGAAAGAGAACAGAGGAAGGAGACTGTTCTCTCAACAATGAGGAATGTCTTGGCAGCTACAAGTTAATTTAGAAATGTATAGGTATTTCCAAACAGGGGAAGATTTATAAAAATTATATTTCTTCTAAAAGCAGCAATTGCCTTTATTTAAGGATATATGGAAGAACTTTTTGTTATCTGTGCCTGGAGTTATTTGCTTCAATTATCTCGGTAGGTTTCAATTCTGCCTCCTCCTTACCCCTTGATAACGACAACATTGTTTCTTAAAAAGGAAACCGAGTTCTCTTCTAATGCACCAGGCACCTGTAATGTCACAAAAGAAAAGTGTCTATAAACAGATCCTCTGCAGGAATGGGTATAGGATCCTTGCTCAGGTAAGGTTACTGGGTGCCAGCATAACATCACACCGGAAAAGGTGCAAGCTTGAGCAGCATAACCTTAGAGAAGAGTTTCTCAACACAATTTGCACATTAAAATCCCCTGGAGGAGAGTGTGTGCGTGTGTGCATATACACTGA
This sequence comes from Perodicticus potto, assembly GCA_963574655.1. Lineage (NCBI taxonomy): Eukaryota > Metazoa > Chordata > Mammalia > Primates > Lorisidae > Perodicticus > Perodicticus potto. The sequence continues at coordinate 5,669 of CAUYRH010028423.1, forward strand.
TTTCCTGGCCCCACTATGCAGACCCTGATTAAATTGGTCTGAGGTAAGGCCTAGGCAGTGAGAGGTTTTAAAAGCTCCAGGGCAGCACCTGTGGCTCAGTGAGTAGGATGCCAGCCCCATATACCGAGGGTGGCAGGTTCAAACCTGGCCCTGGCCAAACTGCAACAAAAAAATAGCTGGGCATTTTAGCAGGCGCCTGTAGTCCAAGCTACTCGGGAGACTGAGACAAGAGAATCGCCCAGGAGCCAAAGGTTGCTGTGAGCTGTGACATCACAGCACTCTACCAAGGGCGACAAAATGAGACTCTGTCTCTAAAAAAAAAAAAAAAAAAACCCTCCCTGGTGACTTTACATGCAGCCCAGTTAAGAACCACTATGTAGAGCAGTATTTTTCAACTTTTTTTATTTTATGGCACACTTGAACCTATAGTTAAACTTCTGAAGCAAATGTAAGTTAGGTTGACCCCCAAAAGATTAGAAAAAGAATATGCTTAGTGTGCTTTAAATGTTTTTCAAAAATAATTTAATTAATGGTCTTTAAAATTTTTCATGGCACACCTACGATCCTCTCACAGCACACTGGTTGAAAATTACTGATTTGGGACTTTTAGAAGTTTGCTCATACCTGCTTCATTGCCCTACGAACTAGATAACTTAATTCTGAAATTCAAAAAAAGATTGTTGGTTTGCAGCCAATGACACCCAGTCCCAGAGGAGAAAGGAAATGTAACATATGAAGCCTATGAGAGCTGAAGTTCTTAGGGGCAAAATGTTTCGAATGGAATGCTGGGTGAATGTGACGATGCTTCGTCCCCTCCACACATGTGCACACGCGAATGCTCGTGCGTGCAAACACACATGCACAGCAAGTTCCAGATTCAGCCCACCTCACACAAGGCACTGAAGCAGTTGACGTCTGTCAAAATGGTCTTCCTGCCCCTACTGGGCTACAGGTGGCCTCAACTTAAGAACGAGCTGTATTTCATCATAAGTTATTTGTTTGGAATTCTGACATGTTCCCATGGAAATGGAGTGATCATGGTGATGAAGTTCCATAACACAACTGAACTGAAGCACAAAAATATTCTAGGGTAAATCTCTGTGGATTCACAACATTAATATCGTAGGTCCCGTGACACACAGGCGTTCTGTGATTAAATGGTCCAATTGATGAATTCCTTAAAAATAATTTTAGCTGGCTTGGCACCCGTAGCTCAGCTGCTAAGGGCACCAGTCACATACACTGAAGCCAAACAACATTGACAACTACAATCAAAAAATAGCTGCCACAATGGCAGGCACCTGTAGTCCCAGCTACTTGGGAGGCTGAGGGAAGAGAATCGTTAAAGTCCAAGAGGTTGAGGTTGCTGTGAGCTGTGATGCCACGGCACTCTACCCAGTCTCAAACAAAACAAAACAAAACAAACCATATAATATACAACACAAAGAGTAAACCCTAAGATAAACTATGAACATGGGTTAATAAAAAATGTGATATAAGCCTTCTAAATGTGATATAAGCCATCAGTGGGCCAAACAAACTTATCCAAGGCTGGTGACCTCTTTGAGACTTTGGGCTTTCCCTTCCTGTGTCACCAAGATTCTTTTTCTTTCTTTCTTTCTTTTTTTTTTTTGAGAGTTGTGAACTGTATGTCTATTCTGAAACTTCTGATTAGTTGTATAAATCCATGACACATTACCAAATTAATTTTACTTTATTTCTTGAGGCCTGCCTGGGGTTTTTTGAAAGATCTCAAATTTGAAGTTAGAGAACGTATTCATGTCTGCTTTACCATAACATTTGCTTAGGCTTTAAAAAATTCCCTTTCCAGCTCTTGCTGATACTCTGGGCCAGCATCAACAGGTCCTCCAGACACCTGTCACTTATATCTGTAACCCCTAATCTCGTCCAAGAAGAGCTTCTGCGAAGGACCAAGTTCCTTATTAAATGCCACAGCTGTGACACCAGTGTTCCTCTCCTTCGCAAATGGACTGAGAGTGCAGATGGAATGAGGGGGAATTGAAGAACCTCTGAAGAATTGTGATTCTGTGTTACTTGCCCTCAGTCACGAGCTGCCAAAGCCACCCCGTAGCCACTTTTCTTCACCAAGGCTCTTAAGTCTAAAGTGAGTAGAGAACAACGAAGCTGTGTTGAGATGTGGTGGTGGGTGGGCAGGTCAGCTGGTTACACTCATCCTCCAATGGCAATTATGCCCACACACCAGGCAGCTCAGGAGAATCATAAATATGTCATGCTGTCAACCTCTTAGGCCACTCCAATGGTTAAAACTATGGATGAGAGTGGGCACTGCATTGGTGCTCCACATTAAATGTTTGATGATGAACTCTCTACTGGCAGTAATAGATGGAGGACACACCGTCCACGGGGCCAACATGTGGTTCAGTGAAGATTAGCACATAGAAAAGGAAGCTGATTTGCCTAATAAATCTTCAAAATTTTAAAATAGAGGGAGAGATAATTTTTTAGAAAGAAGCCACTATAGTAAGGTACAAATCAGTTCACTGCAATAAACCAGATGCTTTTCACCTACCATGTCCAGCAAACGTCTTTGCACACTGCTCTGCACTGTGGTGCAGCTGAAAAAACCTGACCAGGCCAGTTGGGATCTCCAGAGCAAAGAATGCCGTGAGGGGAGTCCCACACCAGCCAACAATGGCCCAGCTCTAGTGCCTCGGCCCAGTTCCAACTTGCACATAATGTGGCCTCAGCATGTGTCCTGTCGCAGACATGCCAGTACAGCCCCTGGCAGCGTCCTCAGCATCTCTCCCACCACCGCTTCCACAGGGCCAACTGAGCTGCATGCCCCCATGGCTGCCACCGGACTAAGGGTTTACTGTTTTCTTCTCTTATTGTTTAAACAATATATGACTCTTTAAAGTAGAAATGAAAACACTGTATTATGGAGTTTATCATGTAAGTAGATAAAATATACATGACAACAATAACACAAAGAATGGAGAGTCAAATGGAACTACACTGTTGAAGAATTACCATATGTTACGTGCAGTATTACAACGTTAACGCTAAGTAGGTCGTGGTAAGTTAAAGATGCATAGTTGTAGGCCAAGTGACCATTACAAAAAAATAATGCAAAGAAGTACAGCTAAAAAGCCAATAGAGGAATTAATCTGGAATAGTATGTGTGTATAATTTGTACAATTATATATATTAGTTTATAATTACACTATATGCTATTAAATTTAATATATAATAGGATATAATTATATATATATACTTACATATTAAGCATTATATTAATATATACATATTTGATTAGCTCAAGAACAAAAAAAAGTAAAAGAAAAATTGCAATTGATAGAAGTAACGGTAATAATATCCAAAACTGTATTAAACATTAATAGACTAAATACTCCAACTAAAATACAGAGATGGTCAGATTGTATTTTAAAAAATGAAGACCTACCCATATGCTGTCTATAAGGACACCCCTTACATGTAAAGACTCAGATAGATTAAAAGTAAAATAGGTAAGGCTATATTTTGCAGAAGCTGGAGTGTCTAGCTTATTATCACACATAGACCTCATGACAGAGGATTACTGGAAATAAAGAGGGACACATCATAGTAATAAAAGGCAGACATAACAATTATAAATGATTCCTAGAAAGTTAAACCTATAGTCATCTGTGGGCCAGAAATGCCATTCCCAGGTAATTAATCAAGAGAATGAAAATATGGGTCCAAAGAAAAGACTTACACAAGAATGTTCATAGCAATTTTATTTACAAAAGCCTAATTGGAAACAAACCAAATGTTTATCAGGAGGAGAAGAGAGAGAGAAATTTTGTATATTGATACAGTGAAATACTACCCAGCAAAACAAATAAGCTTCTGATACACAGAACACCCTGGATGAGTTTTATAAACAGGCTGAACAAATAAGCCAGAGATTAAGGAGTGTATCTGCTGTATTAGTCTTTTTATATGAAAGCTTTAGGACAGGCAAACTCAGTTCATTTTGAAAAATGTTTTCTTCTAGGTGTGAAGAGCACAAGGGAACTTCTTAAGGTGGTAGAAATAATGTTACCTTGGCTTCAAGGCAAATTACTTGAGTGTATGTATTTGTTAAAACTTATCAAATTGTACACCAAAGGCCAGGCGTGGTAGCTCATGCCTGTAATCCGAGCACTCTGGGAGGCTGAGATGGGCAGATTGCTACAACTCAAGATTTGGAGACCAGCCTGAGAAAGAGTGAGACCCTGTCTCTAAAAATAGCTGGGCATGGTGGCAGGTGCCTGTAGTCCCAGCTACTCTGGAGGTTGATGCAAGAGGATTGCTCAATCCCAAGTTTGATGGTTGCTGTAAGCTATGATGCCATAGCACTGTACCCAGGGCAACAGAGTGAGACTCTGTCTCAAAAAAAAAATTATGCACCAAAAAAAAGAAATTATAAACAAATATAAGAATGTATAAAACGGCTCGGCGCCTGTGGCTCAACGGGCTAAGGCACCAGCCACGTACACCTGAGCTGGCAGGTTCGAATCCAGCCCGGGCCTGCCAAACAACAATGACGGCTGCAACCAAAAAAAAAAAAAAGAATGTATAAAACATAGTGTCGGTCCTCAAAACAAAACAAAGGAAGAATTTCCTTAAGAAAATGAAAGACAGGGTGGCGCCTGTGGCTCAAAGGAGTAGGGTGCCACCCCATATACCAGAGGTGGTGGGTTCGAACCCAGCCCTGGCCAAAAACTGCAAAAATAAATAAATAAATAAATAAAATAAAAGCCCATTAATTACACCTGGGTTTTTATAATTAAAAAAAAAAAAAAGAAAATGAAAGACAAAAGAGCAAATGGTAACTTTATAAGAAACAAAATCTACCAAGCAGTACAGAAGCTCTGTGCTTTCTATTGCTTAGAGCTGGTAACCAGTGACTTAAAGGCATCAAATGGCAGCATCTGAAAACACATGCAGCACATGGTTTATGTGAGTCAATAAAAAAACACTTAAAAAAAATAATAACTCAAGAGAGAAAGAATGAGGGAGGGGTGGGGAAAGGAAGAGCAGAGAGAGGGAAGGAGCGATGGGGGTGCGGTCTTGTTGTGTGCCACACCTTTTGGGAGCAAAACATGATTGTAAGAGGGACTTTACCTAACAAATGCGATCAGTGTAACCTGGTTTCTTGTACCTTCAATGAATCCCCCAAAATAATAATAATGATAATAATAATAATAATAATAATAATAATTATGACTCGTAGAAGAAGAAAAAATATAATTTATAGCTTCCAATCCAAAAAAGGACAAAAAATAAAAGTACAGGCACTCTCTAAGCTTTACACATCCCAGTGATATATAACTCACACTTATGAATCAAGGATATTACAGATAATAGGTAAATGTATCTATTCCAACTTACATACAAATTCAACTTAAGAACAATCCTACAGAACCAATCTTGTTCATAACCTGGGGACTGCCTGTATAGTAAACTTTGTCATATTCCACACAAGGTAGAAAGAATATAATGGGCGTGGTGGCTCACACCTGTAATCCCAGTGCTCTGGGAGGCCAAGGCTAGGGGATCCCTTGAGATCAGGAGTTCAAGACCAAAATAAGCAAGAGCAAGACCCCATCTCTATTACAAAAATAGAAAAATTAGCCAGGCATGGGGGCACGCACCTGTAGTTCCAGCTACTTGGGTTGGGAGGCTGAGGCAGAAGGATCACTTGAACCCAGGTGTCTGAGGTTGCTGTGAGCTAGCCTGAGACCTTGGCCCTGTAGACCAGCTGATAGAGTGAGATTCTGTCTAAAGAGAAAATATATAGATATATGAAAAGAATCAAAAAGGAAACACAATAAATGAAATACAAAATAAGATGATAGAAATTATTCCAAATCTTAGCTAATTAATTCAACAATTAAAATACAGAGACTAACAAATTTCATTTAAAGTTTTTTAAATTTTTATAAATAACTGGGACTTGATCAAGCTAAAAAGCTTTTGCACAGCTAAGAGTACCACAAAAAGAGGAAACAGCCCACAGAATGGGAGATTTTTGCACGTTATGAATGTGACAAAAACCTGATAACTAGAATCTACAGAGAACTCAAATTAAACATGAAGAAAAGTGCAAACAACCCTTTCTATAAATGGGCAAGAGATTTGAACAGAAACTTCTCCAAGGATGACAGACAAATGGCCAATAAATACATGAAAAAATGCTCATCATCTTTAATTATCAGAGAAATGCAAATCATAACCACTCCAAGATGTCACCTAATCCCAGCAAGATTAGCCCACATCACAAAGTCCGAAAACACCAGATGCTGGTGTGGATGTGGAGAGAAGGGAACATTTTTACACTGCTGGTAGGACTGCAAACTAATACAGTCTTTTTGGAGAGAAGTATGGAGAATCCTCAAAGATCTAAAAGTAGGTCTTCCATTTGACAATGCAATCCCATTACTAGGTATCACCCAGAAGAACAAAAACTACTTTACCACAAAGACATTTGCACTAGAATGTTTAATGTGGCTCAGTTCATATTTGCCAAGTTGTGGAAGCAACCTAAGTACCCATCAACTCATGAATGGATCAACAAACTTTGGTATATATATATCATGGAATATTATTCAGCCATTAAAAAAAAATGGATACTTTACATCTTTTACATTTACCTGGATGGAGATGAAATACATTCTTCTTAGTAAAGTATCTCAGGAATGGAAAAATAAATATGCAGTGTGCTCTATACTAATATGATTTCAATATATAAATAATTACATGTTCATAAGAACAATAAAACACTATTAAAGTCCAGTTTGGGGGTAGAAACGGGAAGGCAGAGGGGGAAGGATGTATGGCAGAAAGAGGGAGGACATGAGGTGGAATCTCACCTAATGTGCACATTGTGAGGGTGTAGACATGCCCCCTGAGTGAGGGGCTCTTCCTCAAATGGAACTTTACCCTGGAAGTGAGAACAATGTAACCTAATTATTGCATGCTCATATTAATTTGAATAAAGTTAAAATAAAAAAGTTTTTTTATAATTCTATTTTATTGTGCTGAAAACAGTTAACATGAGATCTACCCTCTAAAATGTTTGAGTTTATAATACAGTGTTATTAACTATGTGTATGAATCTATTTCTAGGCTCTCTATTCTATTCCAGTGGTCTGTATGTCTGTCTATATGCCAATATCACACTGTTTTGATTACTGTAGCTTTGCAATATATTTTTGATATCAAGAAGTGTGATGCTCCAGCTTTGGTTTTTCTTAAGATTGATTTTACTGGCTCGGCACCTGTGGCTCAATGGGCTAAGGTGCCAGCCATGTACACCTGAGCTGGTGGGTTCGAATCCAGCCCGGGCCCACCAAACAACAATGATGGCTGCAACCAAAAAATGGCCAGGTGTTGTGGCAGGCGCCTGTAATCCCAGCTACTTGGGAGGCGGAGGCAAGAGACTTGCTTGAGCCCAGGAATTGGAGGTTGCTTTGAGCTGTGATGCCACAGCACTCTATCCAGGGTGACAACTTGAGGCTCTGTCTCAAAAAAAAAAAAAGACAAAAAAACCCCCCAATATTCGCCTTATAGGGATACCTGAAAACAATGAAGTGGCGTCACAAGGCACAGAGTCTCTTCTTTATGAGATTATGAAAGAGAACTTTTCAGACACGCCAAGAGATTCTGAAATTCAGACAGCAGACAGTTTCAGAACTCCAGCACGACCCAACCCAAATAAGACATCCTCCAGGCACATCATAATTAAGTTCACTAAAGTTAATATGAAGGAGAAAATTCTGAAAGGAGCCAGATGTAAGAAATCCATTACCTACAAGGGGAAGAATATTAGAATAACTGCAGATCTCTCTGATCAAACCTTTCAAGCTAGAAAAGAACGGTCATCGACTTTTAATCTCCTAAAACAAAAGAACTTTCAACCTAAGATCCTGTATCCAGCTAAGCTGAGTTTCATTTATGATGGAGAAATTAAATACTTCAATGACATCCACATGTTGAAGAAATTCGCTATAATTAAACCAGCTCTCCAGTATATTCTCAGACCTATCCTCCACAATGACCAGCGCAAACCTCCACTACAAAAGTAAACTCACCCAGAAACTATTTATCAAATTTCATCTTTCACAGTGATGAAAGGATTAAAAATGTCCACTGGACTTTCTAAAGATTTATCATTACTTTCAATTAATGTGAATGGTTTAAATTGTCCTCTAAAGAGGCATAGGTTGGCTGCCTGGATACAAAAACTCAGGCCAGAATTCTGCTGCATACAAGAATCTCACCTTACCTTAAAAGATAAATTTAGACTCAAGGTGAAGGGATGTTCATCTATATTCTAGGCAAATGGAAAACAGAAAAAAGCAGGTGTTACAATCCTATTTGCAGATACAATAGGCTTTAAACCAACCAAAGTAAAGAAGAATAAAGATGGACATTTCATATTTGTTAAAGGTACCACTCAATATGATGAGATTTCAAATATTGATATTTATTCACCCAACCAGAACTCACCTCAATTTATAAGAAAAACTCTGATAGACATGAGTAACTTGATTTCCTCCAGCTCCATAGTAGTTGGAGATTTTAATACTCCTTTAGCAGTGTTGGATAGATCCTCCAAAAAGAAGCTAAGTAAAGAATTTTAGATTTAAACTTAACCATTCAACATCTGGATTTAACAGACATCTACAGAACATTTCATCCTAATAAAATTGGATACACATTCTTCTCAGCACTCCATGGAACATACTCTAAAATCGATCCATCTTAGGTCACAAGTCTGATCTCAGCAAATTTAAAAGAATAGAAATTATTCCTTGCATCTTCTCCAACCATCATGGAATAAAAGTTGAACTCAATAACAACAGGAATCTGCATACTCATA
>CAUYRH010028425.1:0-32095 GCA_963574655.1 Perodicticus potto
TTTTTTTTTTTTTTTTTGAGACAGAGCCTCAAGCTGTCACCCTGGATAGAGTGCTGTGGCATCACAGCTCACAGCAACCTCCACTTCCTGGGCTCAAGTGAGTCTCTTGCCTCTGCCTCCCAAGTAGCTGGGACTACAGGCGCCCACCACAATGCCCAGCCATTTTTTTTTTTTTTTTTTTTTTTTTTTTTGGTTGCAGCCGTCATTGTTGTTTGGCAGGCCCGGGCTGGATTTGAACCCGCCAGCTCAGGTGTACATGGCTGGAGCCTTAGCCCGTTGAACCACAGGCGTCGAGCCTTGCCTGCACTTTTTATAAATACAACATATAATGTGTGTTGTTTGGCATCTGGCTTCTTTTAAGATTCTTCTATATTGTAGATTATCATTCCCATTGTCAGATAGGATTCTATTATGTGAATACAGCACAATGTTCTTAATTCACTTTACTGTTGATGGCCATTTGAGTAGTTTCTATTTTTGCCTACTATGGATGAAATTATTAGATACATTTATGTATTTTTGTGAATATATGTATGAATTTTTGTTAGGTATATACCTAGGAGTAAAATTTCTAGATCATGCATTATGGCATGTTTTTCAATTATAGTGAGTTCTCTGGCCTCAATTTGAACATTCAAAAATCAAATAAACATCCTTTTCCCCCATGACTAAGGTATAGGTCTCTAATTCTCCATTCTAACTTATTCACACTAACTTCTCACAAAACATTTAGTGAGAAGGTCTATGAAGAAAATAAGAGTCAGCATCAGAAAGTGAGTAATGAGCAGTACATCGGTTCAGCTTCAGTCAGAAAAGTGGAATGGCTGGAATATAGATAGAGTGAGAAATGGCTTTATTAGAGGGATTTGACCTTATGCAATTATAAGAGCTAGCCAAGTAGTCTCTGAAGGCTATGTCCTGGAGTCTGATGCTGGAGTTCGAAGTCCACAGAGCAAGACCATGGGGAAGGGAAATCAATTTTATTTATTTATTTTTTTTATTTCAGTGTATTAGGGGGGTACACACATTTTGGTTACATAATTTGCATTTGCACATTTGGAGTCGATGTTGTAAGTGTGCCCTTCACCCTCACACCTAACATTGCACCTGTTAGGTGTGGGTTTGCCCTATGCCTTCTCACCCCTCCCCCTACTACATTTCCATGGATTTTTACTTCCATTTGTGCACTAAGTGTTAATCAACTAGTTCCAATTTAGCTCTGAGCACATGTAGTGTTTGTTTTGCCATTCTTGCCCAATACGTCACTTAGAAGAATGGTCTCCAATTCCACTCAGGTTGTCACAAAAGATACCAGATTGCCACTTTTATGTCTGAGTAGTACTCCACGGTATACATATGCCACATTTTATTAACCCACTCGTGTGTCCATGGGCAGTCAGGTTGTTTCCACATCTTTGCGATTGTCGGTTTAACGTGGAGAAAGCAAAGAGAAGCAAGATGCACGAGCACAAGTTGTTTACAATGACAGACTGAAACCAATGCCAGTTCTCAAGACCTCTGATTTTGACAGCATGAGTTTCCTGCAGAAACTGGGTTAAATACACGCACACATCTGGCTGAGTCAGAGAAGCTGAAGGAGGATCCTGAGAAGCTGGAACGGCAGATAAGTGACAGTTGTGTGAGGGCTACAAAGACGGCAGCTGCTTCGCTTCACTTCAGAGTGAGACTTCACTCTAAGTTATGCCCCAGACGCTCTGGTGGACTTTGACATGAACTTGAAACATACTGCGAAGGGGATTCTGGGAGATGTAGTTCAACCTTGCCAGGTTGACGCATTAAAAGCCACCACAGTGGAAAATGAGAAAGTAAAAGTAATCGGGTTAACACTCGCAAGTCAAAGGGTCAGCCTTTTCCCTTGAGTCGTATTAAGGCTTCTGCCTGTTACTGGAATTTCTTCTTCAGTAGATCGTTGGTGTTGGGAATTCAAAGGATGAATCCACCGACCACAGATCAATGGTAGGGCAGGATTTATCTTATAGAAAAGAATGCAGAAAAAGCACCAGAACTTCTGGCAGAGGGAAAAACCCAAGTTGGAAAAAACCTGTCCTCTCTGCCTGGGTTCTTTGTGGTATGTATAGTCGCATGGGTCTTCTGTAGCTACATTCGGCCAGGACTTGATAACACATGAAGGATACGGTCCTTCTGCTGGGCTGAGATGAATAGTGCACCAATGAATGGATACAGTCCCTTCCTCTTGGGCAAGATGGATGAGTGTGTTAATGACTGGATACAGTCCATTCATGAAATTGTCTAGGCCCGGGAAGTAAGGGGTCCCTGTTCAGCTCTGAATGGGAGAACCCTGTGTCACCCTTGGGCTTGTGAACTGCTCACAGGGGAGTAGCGCAGCCAGAAGAGGGCGCTCTAGGTCCAAAGGTGGTTCTGGGGTTGCCACAGGTTCTGGGGTCGCCACAGTGTGGCTGGGTGGTAGTCTCCCTCCCCTAACTAGGGACCAGGGACTTCCGCTGCCCTCGCCTTCTCTGCCATCCTTGGTTCTCAAACTCTCACCTCCCCTCATCCACTGCACCAACACCCCGGGGGTGCAGATGCAGAAGGCGGCAGGTGCTCTGGTGGCTGGCGCTGACCCAGCCAGAGTGCACCTGCCCTGGATCACTCCTCACCAAAACTAAATACATCTCAGCCTTCCTCCTCCTCTTTCACGTTCAGCGCTATCAGCCAGGCCTAATTATTCAGACCTGTTGTCTGTCTGGTTTGTTTAGGTTTTGCTTTCTTTTGAGGTAAAATCGTGTAACGTAAAATGAATCATTTTAAAATGAATAATTTAGTGGTGTTTCGTACTTTTACAGCATTGTGCAACCACAACTTCTATCTGGTTTCAAAACAATTTATCATCCGAGAAGGAAACCCTAGTAGCCTTTAAACTAATCTGCTCCCCAGCCCCCTCCCAGCAACCAACAATTTGCTTTCTGTCTCTATGTATTTACCTGTTCTGGATATTACACTTTAATAGAGTCATCCAAAATGTGACCTTTTGTGTCTAGCTTCTTTCACCTACGTAATCTGTGTTCACCACATTGGAGCATGTATCATACTTTATTTTTTTTTTGTGGCTGAATAATATTCCACATACGTATGTATCGGTTTGTTTATCCATTCATCTATTAAGGGGCATTGGGTTATTTCCATTATATGTTTGTTATGTATTCATTGGCTGCCACCTGTTTTAGAGCATCAGTTCTCTTTATTTGAAATAGGAAGACAATTTATTAGGCATACCACTACTCAAAATAAGCCGATCTTAACAATTAGTTTTAGTTCTAATAGCTTAGCTTTAATGTAATGAAACTAGTTCTGGCCATTGGAATACAAGGAAAAGTCCGATGGGAGACCTCTAGGAAACATTTCAAAGGAAGAGAATATTCTTTTCCTTTTTCTTATTTAAAAAATCCTTTTCTGGCTTCTTCCATACCAACAGTGCTGAGTTTGTCACCCAGAGTTTCTTTCTGCTCGTCACTGATAAGTTTTCATTTGGTGAGGTTCAAATTCGAGTCTAAGCATATTTCTGAAATCGTACCATCCTCAGGTTGGAGACGGTAAATTCAAGCAGCCCTTCAGGCTCTGATTTGAGTCTTTCCCCAATCTTCTGTCTAGTTACATAAATCTTCTGTTTTTCAGACTTCCTAATGAGCATACAATATCAAACAGAATTGTAAAACCTTAATATGGTGTAGAGCTATCAGTTCTCCTTTTCTTTCAGTCCTATCTTTGTTTGTAAGAGATTAGAATTATACACATATGACAAAAGTTATCTGATCCTTCTATTTTGACGTTTTTAAATAAATTTGGCAATGATTTCTAAATTTTCCCCAATTACACGTTTAAAGTCAAAATAGTGAAAAATTTTCAGACTTCAGACAATACATCAATTATTTCAACCAATATTTAGTACAATGTAATTCCACTACAATAAAATAATATGAAGAATTTAGAAGTAATGCCTACTTGTTATAAATCCTAGTCCCTGCCCATTATCCCAGAGTGTGTTTTTCCCCAAATATTTAGATAATTCATTTAACTAACAGGTATTAAGGACCAGGCCAGGTGCCCATGATTCCTTCTGAATAAGACTTACTCCCTGATCTAGATTAGTGAGCAATATAGATAAACAAATATAGGGCGGTGCCTGTGGCTCAAAGTAGTAGGGCGCAGAACCCATATACCGGAGGTGGCAGGTTCAAACCCAGCCCCAGCCAAAAACTGAGCCCCCCCCCCAAAAAAAATATATATATATGTAGCCCCTGCAAATATGAGATAGGTACTTAATGGAGGAAAATACAAAGTTCTGAAAAGAAGCCCAGAGATGCAAACTACAAAGTTTATTAAGTGGCAAAGAGGACCATTTGGAAAAGATTTTGAGAGGGTGTGACTTTGGGAACCAGTAGAAATTTAGTAGTTGGAGACAAAGCGGAAAATATCCCAGTGAGGTGAGCAGCATACGCTGTGTTGATGAAAGACTTGGGTTTTGGTACGATCGTAGCAGCATTTATTCTGAGTAAGGAGACAGATAATGAGGGTTATGAAATAGGCTGGATTCAGGTGTAAAGATTAAGAATTTCTGGTGTAAGACTTACAGAGCAAATAGGGTAACTCTGCTAAAAATATCATCCACTGTGTCTCAAAAAGTCCTTAAGATGACTTTGACCAAATTTTCAGCCATTCCCCAGGACTTGTAAAATTGAATTAATAAATCCATTTCATTTAAATAGTTTTTCACTAAGTGTCCCCTCACACCTGCTTGCTTCTTCCTCTTCTAGTCATTGTATTATCTCTCCTTAATCCTTTTTTCTTACCTTCTTTTTTATTGAAATAGCTATTTTTTAAAGCATTAAAGACTTTCATCTTTCTGATGCTTCACAATTTAGGATAATACTTGTGAAATACATTTTCATGAGGTTCTTTTTTGGGGAGAGGGTGGTTAAAAATAATTTGACTTAAAGCTCTTTCCCATTGTGTGCACTTCAATCCTCGGAATATAAATCCATTTTGTAATTACTCCAATATTCTCATCTCAGAAACTTTGCCTGACACACCATTCCATATGTTTATGATTCTCTGAATGAAAAAGTGTTCCCTGACAACCATTCAGACTTTTCCCTTTAATTTCCATTTATGCCTTATTGTCTTATAACATTCAACTGAAAATATATGTTGCAATATTGTGTGACATTATCAGTATTACTTAAGATTTTATATACCCATATATCAGCCAAACATCAGATAAATCTCACGATTCTCCTTTCCGTACATCTTCCTTCTTGGAAGAGTAAAGGTAATAGATTCAATTTCTTCTTTGTGACAAGTTGACTTTAAGCATTGCTTACAAACTAAAGGCAAGAATCCATTTGCATTTTGGTTGGAATTATTTTTTAAATGTGAACTGGAAATGGAATTTGGCTTAACGCTTGTGCAATTAAAGCAACGGTGCTAACTGCTATGCTTTGGGGGCAAAACTTTTTTCAGGGTTGATTTTTAAGAATAGTGGAAAGCCAAGACACAAGACTAATTTGAAGGTCTTGCTAATAAATAATGTTGTTAGGAGAAGGGGTGTATTCTGGTGATTTGTAATCCTGCAATAATGGCTTCTAAATAGTTAAGATTCGTTTGAGAGATGAGAACCTTTCCACCCTCCATGCCATATGCCAGCAGGGAACAAAAATCAATCTTGCGAGAGCTCTGATTACTTCTGCTGCAAGTTTCTTGTCAGCAGATTCAAAATGTGCAGGGCAATGAATCTTCCACAAGGTAGAGGTGCTGCCCATCAGCTGGAAATCTTTTTTCCCAACTTCTAGTAGAATATCTGCTTGTGATAAATTAGGAGGAGAGGGAAAAAAGAAGACTACTTGGTGCAACCATTTTAATCCTGTGTTATCAGTACAGAGAGAAAGTGACACCAGTTCTTATGGCTTTGAAATGAAAAATGTACCCTTGGAAAGAAGAAGCCTGGAAGTTGAGGAACAAATAAAATAACGATCTTTGTCATCTTAAAATACTATGCTGTTTAGTAAATGATCAAGGGAGAACCACATTAAGGGTTGAGATTTGAATTAATAAATACTAATGTCTGAAGCAAGATGTCTACACTTGGATCCACTCTGGAAGCAATAATAAAAAATTGAAGTTTGTATTGAAAAACCGGGATATGAGCAATAAGAGTAACAAGGACGATGTGGTAAACAAAATAATGATTCCTGAGAACATCCACAATGTGATTTCCCTAACTGGGAAAAATGTTACCTTCCATGGCAGGAATGTTGCAGATGTATTAAGTTACATGCTTTGATCTGGGGGATCATCCTGGTTTATCCAGGTAGACCTAATGTAATTTAAGGGTCATTGAAGTGGAGGAGGAGGACAAAGGAGGTCAGCGCTATCTGACGTGAAAAGAACTTGACTTGCCTTTGCAAATTTTGAGGGTAGAGGAAGGGAGACATGAACTAGGAAGTGCAGATGGTCTCTAGAAGCTGGGAAAGGTAAGAAAATGAATCCTAACATGCGCTCCCAGAAAGGAACATAGCCCTGGGGACACCGGTTTAGCCCAGTAAGACCCACATGAGACTTTTGACCTTAAAAAACTGTGAGATAATGTGTGTTGTTTTAATCCCCTGAATCTGCAGAAATTAATTACAGCAGTAGAAAACTAATAAGACAAGGTATAAAAAGGTGAAACAGTAAGTTTTTAATTACCAGTTACGAAATTCCCGTGTTATCATTTCTCTTGAAAAGATACTTTGGGACAAACTTTCTGGTCGTTTCTGGTTATCTTTTCATAGTTTTCAAATATTTTAAAGTCATGCATGCTTTTTCATCCAGAAATGGCATTTCTGATAATATAACAAAATAACTAAAGTTATATGGAATAATTATCTACAGAGGTTTTTGTAATAGCCTAAAATTGAGAATAACTAAATGTTCAGTGGGAGTAATTTGGGTAAATTTTTGGCTTAACCTCACACAGCAAACTATACAATCATTAAAAATTAGTTAAATGAAAATTTATTAAAATTAGAAAAACATTCTAAGTCTATTGAGATCAGGTACAAGATATTATGTATGGTGTCATAATATTGGTGTATAATATTCATATACTGATGTGTAATATTGA
This sequence comes from Perodicticus potto, assembly GCA_963574655.1. Lineage (NCBI taxonomy): Eukaryota > Metazoa > Chordata > Mammalia > Primates > Lorisidae > Perodicticus > Perodicticus potto. The sequence goes on from CAUYRH010028425.1 coordinate 7,142, forward strand.
TATGACATTTATAATCATGGTAATACTTTATGATTTATGTAAGAATGTTAGAGTACAAAATGTATTTTTTATCTTATTCTTGGATTTATAAAAACACAACAAAATGTATTTTTAGTTATAATTTTTTTTCTGCCGATAGAGGTGCATTTGTGTGTTCATGTATATAAAATCTTATGTTTCTATGCTTCTAACCAACTGATGTTAGAAATACAAATTGTGTGCCGGCCCAATATAATGGAGGTGGCAGGTTTAAACCCAGCCCCGGCAAAAAAAAAAAAAAAAAGAAATACAAAATGTGCTGTTGTCTGTACTTCTAAGCTCTCCTTCACGCAATGTTGGAAAGTCCAGCTCATTCTGAAAAGAAGAGTTCTGTCTCTATTAAAAAAACAAAACAAAACAAAAAAAAAATGATATAGTATACTGCATGAATTTTTTTTTTTCAGAGCCTAGGTCATTTTTGCTCAATGTCAATCATCAAACACTTCTTTCAGGGGTAGAAGTTGAAAAATGCTAAAGTCTTTCAGAAAATGATTTGGCAAAATATATCAAAAATCTTGGGAAAAATTCCACCCTTTGAACCAATAATGTCATTTCTAAAACTCTTTAGGAAACAATAGGCAAAGGTTATTACCAATTAAAAATATTCATTGAAGACTTATTTATGCAGAAAAAATAGGAAACAATCTGAAGTCCAAAATAGGGGAATCGGAAGTCCAAAATAGGGGAATCGGACAGTGATTTAAAATAATCTTTTCAAAGAATGTTTAATTACATGGGAAAATGTGTTCAATATGCTGCCGAGTGAAATAAAGCAGGCTGTAAAATTAAATATATGATTCCAATTTAGAAAACAAAAAAGAAAAATATACCAAGTGTTAAAAGCAGTTATCTGTGAGTAGAACAGGGTTTTAGATTTTTTTTAACCATGCATGTATTTGTATGTGTACTTTGGGGTTTTCATTTTTTGAACCATGTACATAAATTACTTTTTAAATTGAGAAGATAGTGTTTGCCAGAGCACCCCATACCTTCTTTTTTTTTTTTTTTTTTTTTTTTTGCAGTTTTTGGCTGGGGCCGAGTTTGAACCTGCCACCTCCAGTATATGCTGGCGCCCTACTCCTTTGAGCCACAGGCGCCGCCCACCCCATGCCTTCTTGAAGCAGCTCAGAGTCAGTCGGGTGGTCTACCAGAGTTCTGTTGGAATCATGGGATTTCTTTCCATGTTGACCCACCTTCCTTTATATTTAATGACTTTGACTTGAGACTCTGTCCTCATAGAAAAGTCTATTTCGGAACACTGGTAAAAAACCAAGCCTTTCTCTAGGAAGCACATCCTTTTCACTCAGACTGAATCTGACACTTGACCAGGCAGGGAGTCCAGCGGAGCACTAATAACATCACTGTCAGGGCTAAGTAGTTAATACATGCTAGCAGGAGCATACAGAGGAGGCTCTGCCCTGCACCTGGGGTCACACTTCGGAGCAGCACATTGGACAACAGAATGTATGTTACAAGCTTTCCATCAGGAGAACATTTCTTTTTTATTTTGTTTCTAGGAACAACTAACCCTTGCCTGGTTGGAGATTTCTTTATCCAAGGTTCCCTTTCTACCCTGTGGCCCATGTGTTCTGTTTACCCACCAAGGTCATTGGCGTACAAACAGGGACATTTTCTCTTCATTGGCAGAACCTGAAGGGCAGGTGTCTCCTCATTTACAGGCCTCTTCCCAGCCTTCAGCACAAACCCTGCACATAATCAGCACTCAGGAAGTATTTTTAATTAATAGAACAATAAATGACACTTTTAAAAGAATTCTTTACAGATTTCATAATGACCTCTTTTGCCATTGGCGTGTATAGTGTAAAGTTCCTTTTGTTCTAATGGGCAAGGTGGATGGAAAAAAAGTAATAATGTCTTCCTTTTTGGAGGGTTTACTGGGCCTTAGATAAAAGGAAAGAAATAATTCCATCTCCTTCTAAGGAAACTACAGAATCTCAGTTCAAGAGATCAAAACTGCATTAATTCTTCCAGTTACTGCCATTTACCACTGACTATCATTTAGCACTTGGGAAAAGGTAATCTGCTAAATAGTACCCAAGTGGCCTGGCAATTTATTAAGTGAGCAATTTATTCTTTTCTCTCTACTAAGATCAACCCTTTCGCCATTCAAATTCTCCACCTTCCTCAAAGATAATAAGGTGGGAAAATATTCTTGTCTTAGAGAAAGGGAAACTAGGATTTAGACTTGAACCAAATCAACAGAAAGAAAAAATGAAAAGCATTTTCCACTGCTTAGCCTAGTTCTCTAGTACACATTCTTTCTTTTCCAAATTTAGAATTGGTTTATATAAGCCATAGGACTTCTCTTTTACAAAATCTGTATTTTAAAAAAGCTGCTTTGGGGTTCCATAATAGTGCCAGTCTACGGTATTACGTGGGCTAGAGCACTGGGAGAAAGCAGATAAGAAATGCAACTAATTCAGTCAATAAAGTGATGAAACTTACTAAGTATCATGAGGTAGGGAGGAGTTGAAAAGATATAAAGATATTTATTCTTTGCCAACAGTTATCTAAAGCAAGTAATGTAGCTAAAGTCACACTATAAGCCATTAGTAGATTTCATCCAGTCCTCCCATTGGTGTTCACATTAGGGACACGTGACCCCACCTATCCCTCTCCCCCTCCCTCTCCTGGTCAGATGGAGGTCACTGGGCCTCACAAAGCAACACGCCTCTCACTCCAAACTCTGAAGAAGTTGTTACTGCCAATAGAGCGCAGGCAGCAGTGGAAGTTTCTGGACTGTTTTATCACTCTGTGGGGGGCCCCGAGAGGCCCACCTGCTTCATGAAAATAGTAGCAGCAGTAACCACCAACTGCACACAAGCTCCATAATATGCATTATCTCCTGTGATTATCATGAAAAATCCTCCAAGGCAGGTGTTAGTACTGTCATATAGGTGAAGAAAAGAAGAGGCACCAATAACTAAATAGTGTGCCCTATGCTCGTACGGTGTGATCACAAGTGGAGTCTGGTTTTTAACCCAAGCCTATAAAATTCTAAAACACATCTCCTTTTACAAATGGAGCATCTGCATTTCACTGTAGCACGTGGACTCTTCTAGTGGAAAGCTGAAGTAATGTCCGAGGTCTTGAATTCTGTTTTACCATAACGAGTAAGCTTATTGTAGAAGTTCCATGGGTGGTTGTTGCCCACAGGCCAGAGTCTTTCAAAATGAACCAACTCTAGAATGTGCTAAATCATTTCCAAAATGTAACTTATGCCACAACGTGGTAGAGCAAAACTTGTATTTGCTTAATGTCAAAATTAGAAAATATATTATTATGTTACCTCCCTGACACCAGGGGGCTATGTCCCCATCCCACAGAAGAATTCCAAGCACATAATCTGCACTAAATGAATAGCATATTTAGTATATAATTTAGAAACAAAAATACAAAAAGCATTAGAAAGATGTCTACTATCTATTATTATACTTTTAAAGCAATTTTTTCCGTTATTTAGCAAAAACTTTTTATTTCCAAATTTTTACTATGGTGCCAAAATCTAGTAACTAAAAGGAGCAAGTCAGAGTGACTGGTGACTTGTCTGATTTTACTTCCCAACACAATGAAATAAAGCATATTACTTGTAGGCCCAGGGTAATTGTATCCACAGTAGTTAGTGGCCCCTTAAGGAGGCTACATTGCAAGGAATCCCCAGTGGGTGCCTGAAACCACAGGTAGTACCAAACCTCGTATATCCTATACAAACAGAACTATGGTAAAATTTAATTTATAAATTAGGCACAGTAAGAGATTCATAACAAGAACCAACAATGAAACAAAGCAATTATAACAGTATACTATAACAAAAGTTTTGACCGTGGTGTCTCCCTCTTTCTCCCTTTCTCTCTTTCTCTCTCTCTCAACAACTGCTAAACATGGCTTGGCACCTGTAGCTCAGGAGTAGGACTCTGAGCTACACACACACCACATACACCAAGGCTGGTGGATTTGAGCCTGGCTGGGCCTGCTACACGACAATGACAACTGCAACAAAAAGTAGCCGGGCATTGTGGTGGGTGCCTATACTCCCAGCTCAGAAGGCTGAGGCAAAAGAATCGCTTAAGCCCAAGAGTTTGAAGTTGCCATGAGCAGGGACACCACGGCACTCTACCAAGGGCAACAAAGATCGACAGAGTGAAACTTGGCCTCAAAAAAAAAAAAAAAAAAAAGAACCTGCAAAAATTGAAATGCAGATAAGCAGGGATACCGTATTATATTTTAGCAGAGCCATGCCCAGTGTGCCACAAAATACCAGTGTAAAATATACTTTCAAGGGCTATACATGAAAATATTATTAGTAGCTATTTTTAGGTATTTAAATTGCTAGTTTACTGTTTTTTTTTAATCCCCTCTGTATTTCTACATTTTAACAACAAATCTTTTGTAATAAAAATAGAACTATCTAAACTTCTGGGAAGCATATAGCCTTCCAATACATATAAACCATGCTAAATAATAGCAGCTAAAACTTATGAGGTAGGATAACTAAGTTTGCAAACTCATCCTCGAAAAAGTGCTACCTACATCATTGCTGGATATCGCTATGGTCACCTTTGAGGTACTTCCCTTGGTAAGCTGTGCACGGATGCCAGTGCCTCGTCCACTCTTTAAAGCAGCTTTCCTATGACGAGTTTGCAAACTCAGGTGTCAGACCTCTAATGATGACAGCTCTGATGGCCATTCCAAAAAAAGAGCTTCAAAATTGCAATGAAGGATGGACGAGGGACCAGGGTGGCTGCAGAGTCTCCCAGGGGGAGTATTTCAAAGGGGACCATAGTGCCATTCAGTGATGAAGTATGCAGCACCATTTCTAAGATGAATCCATGCACTTAATTTTCTAACCTCATATGGTACATTTCTATATGCCAATCACTGTTCTATGGGTTTCAAATACAATAACTTATTTAGTGCTCAGAATAACTTATTGAGGTGGAAAGTATGATATCCCCAATACATAGATGAGGAAACTGAGGCACAGAGGGCTGGAATAACTTGCCTACAGACAAGCACTCTTAGTACGAAGCCAAAAAGCCAGCACTAAAGAAATCTCATTCCACAATTGGCATTCTTAACCATTGTGCCATCCCATCACACAATGATCACATTTAGAGTGGCATAACAATTACTACTCAGAGAGTGCTTGAAACATCGAAAAACAATTACCAGAAAAGTCCATGAATGGGGAAAAAAACAGAAAAAAAAAAGCATTAAAAGATTAGCAGGGATCGTTTTTCTACAGTAGAATCAGGAATAGTTTCTTCTTATTTCTAGTGTTTTTGTATTTTCCAACATTTATTTAATAATAGCACATCTTCTGTAGTTTGGGCAGGCTTGTTTGTTTGTTTGTTTTTGCCAGGGGCTGGGTTTGAATCTGCCACCTCCACCTCCGGCATATGTGGCCGGTGCCCTACTCCTTTGAGCCACCCCATCTTCTGTAGTTTTGTTAGTCTTTTTTTAAAAAGTAATGAAATCAATAGTCAGAAACTATCATAGGAGAGGGCCCTAGAATACATTCTCAAGTCAACATACAAATGCTAGAGACAAATCTTATGAAGAGTTTCAAATTCAAATTCCAGAAAATTCAGCATGCCCGGGACTTTACCTAACAAATGCAAGCAATGTAACCTGGTTCTTTGTACCCTCAATGAATTCCCGACAACAACAACAACAACAAAAAAGTGATCCAATAGAGTGTGGCGTACTGACAAATTCAAACACTAAATCAGGCTTCTGCTGAGAAAGCAGACAAATAGCGTCACCATTAGCTGGTCAATCTTGGAGTTATTACAGGAGCAAATCTGAGGAGTTCAGGTAGATGTCTAGGCTCTAAATTAGGTAGCAGAGCTCTAACAAGTATTTGGAAAGGCTGGGATACAGGCCCCATCTACCATCCTCCTCAAAAGCACTTTGAACCGTTCGCCTTCTGTTCATAAAGATGATTGATTGAGTGGTAGTCAACATACTCTGCTTTTTGAGAAAGGAAGGGTAGCAATAGCACAATGCAGAGTCTGCACAGTTGATTGAGATGGACCTTAAATTTGGCCTAAGGTTTCTGGAAGCCAACTGAACAAGAGTAAACTGAGCATCTTATAATTTCTAGAACACATAAGATAAAATGAGCTAATTTCCATGAAAAGGTCCAACTAGCTTTAATTCCAGAACCAAAGAATTTACACAAATAAGGTGCTGTGTAATATAATGAACAGCATCTTTATCATAAATATAATGATGTGTTTAACAGACTAATTCTGTGAAGCCAAAATTCAAATCAGTAATACACATGAGCGTTCACACACACACATATTTGCACACACACCAGGTTAGGAAAGATAGGCAATATGACTCTATTTTGTGATGACAAGCCCTTTGCAGATCTAGTTCAATCTCTGAGAATGTTTAAGAATATTTCTGGCCTTTTGTCCTCCCTCTCTAGACTTATAATTTGTATGAGTCGAGTCCCAGGATCAGACAGGAACAGTCCCTTTTCTACTACACACTTGTTGCTATGGGCTTTCAATATTTATTGACTGTGACAGGGCGGAGATTATTCAGTTGTCAGGTCACTAGACTGTAAACTTCTTCAAGTTGAGATCATATCTCTTACCAACTTTTATTGGTCTGTATCTTAATGCTTAGTACAAAGCTATGAATCAGACGGTCGTCCCAATGTGAAAACTGAACTGATTTGTGGTTTAGCATAGATTTTTTCCAGGGTGGTTGAACTTAAGAAGTAAGAAAAAAGGAAAAGTAAGTTAGGGTGCTCAAATAGATGCTCAGGCAAGAAATACCCTCTTATATGTGTCTGTTCAATAATTTTAAACAGGTGTCATTAACCATCTGCATATTTAAAGTTTGCTTCCTAATTTAATCTTTGCTTTTGTCTGGGATCCTTTGGATCTGAGCGACTCTGCGTACCACCAGCTGGGGGCAGAGCGTTTCCAGCTGGAACTGAAGTTTCAGACTTCTCCAGAACAGCCTACCCTAAAGCACTATGCTGAAAGTCCCAGGGTGTTTGCGACCAACAGCCACATAGGGACAGAAGGAAATGACAGCTTCGACTGGCATCTGAGTGTCATCAGAAGGGTATTCCAGGAGTGAAGCATGGTACCAAATAGGTATTATAAGAGCTTACACAAATAATGTGTAATATAGCATGGGTTGAGGAGTACAGGGGCTCGTATCAGAGAAGTGGCTCCAAGTTCCCAACTCTTCTTCTTGTGTCTCACTCACGTAGACGCCACTATTTAAGATGGAGCCGTAGATGAGCACATTATATATAGGTAGGAAGGAATGTCTTAATGCATTTTAGTCATTTGCTGTGTTCTAGAAAAAAATTTTCTTCTAATATTTACAAATAACAAAATTATCTCCATGTCATGGGAGATAGCAGTGACATTCAGAATAGTTAAATAATAATTTAATATTTTAATTTTCCAAGGAGACAAGAGTTCTGCTTCCAAGGACTGTATTCTTCCCCTTGCACACCTGAATTATTTAAAAGTATTATGATCAGTCTCCTTAAGATGTGTTTCAACAACTAGGGACACATCAACTGCTGATGGTCCCCGTGCAGTGGCTCTTTCCTACAGGGATGTGGCACGTGGCTGGATTCTTTGGGCTTTTCAATTATTTTAAGCTGTGACTGCCTTACCACCAGGTCTAGCCAGGATTAATCACCCTACTTCCTGGACAACTATCATTCCAATTTCCAGGACCAGAAGTACCATGTCTGTTTCACGTTGGTCACCAGCCTTCATCACATAGATGATCATATTCATGATTTATATTCTTCCTCTAAACTGGTTTCATCTCTCATATTGTCCTATGTGACCAGACTTTCCCACTCAGCCTTTCGGAGACCGTTGTTCGTGATCATGGAATTCTTTTACATATGCCATTTCTTCTCCTAATGTTCTCTTCATCTTGACCTGATCAAAACTCGAAGGTCACCCAAAGGCACTGCTTCCTTCCCTCTCTCCATAAATAATGAAAATTTTCCTCCACTTTATGTTTCCATGTTCTCTCAGTTCCTTGACCTCCTAAACTCCAGCAATCTCTTCCACTGTCCAACCTCTGCTACACAGTCATGCCAAAGACCTCATCCTCACCACTCATGGCATTACCTTCAAAATTTCAGTTTCAAACATACTTCTGACAGTTATCTTCTACCATTATTGATCCTTTCAGCTTACTGATGCTAACACTTTATAATTTTATGACTTAACTGAAAATTGTTCCTACCATTTATTTCAGTCTCCATCTTGCCACTGACCTTCCCAATTCTTTTCTAATCCAGTCCAGATTTCATGGTCGGTATACTCACCCCTTTGTGAGCATCCTTAACTGCCTTGCTCCACTCACACTCCATTGCACTCAGCTAACAATACATCATCCCTGGTTAAGCTTATTTGCTCAGTGTTTGCAAACAAACCATTGAGCACTGCAGGAGAAAATAATGTGCCCACACTTACTGCACTCCCTTCATTTAGGACTACGAACCTTAATTTGGCCTTCAAAAATACGTAGTGGGCTGGACATGATAGCTTGCACCTGTAATCCTAGCACTTTTGCTGCCTTTCATAGGAAGATTGCTTGGGCTGAGAAGTTTGAGATCAGCTTGAGCAAGAGCAAGACCCTATCACTACTAAAAGAGACAAATCAGCAGTCATTATGGCAGACACCAATAGTCCCAGCTACTCTGGAGGCTGAGGAAGGAGCATAGCTTGAACCTAGGAGTTTGAGGTTGCTGTGAGCTGTGATGATGCCACAGCACTATACTGAGGGTGACAGAATGTGATTCTGTATCAAAAAATAATACATGATGATGCGAGTTTGCCTATTAAATTTTCCTTTCTTCAAAAGATGTTTTATACCTTCTGTGATGGTTCTATGTGCCTACTCGACTACGCCGTTGGATGCCAAATATTTGGCTAAGCTCTATTCTGGGTGTGTTTCTGGATGAGATTAACATTTCAACTGGTAAACTGAGTAAAGCAGGTTGACCTCCGCATTGTGTGTGGGCCTCACCTAATGTACTGAAGGCCTGAATAGAACAAATGGTTTAGTAAGGGAGAATTTTCTCTCGCTGCCTCACTATCTTCAAGATAGGACATTAGTCTTCCCCTGCCTTCAGACTCCTACTGGTACTTACCCTGTTAATTCTCCTGTATCTCCAGCTTGCCAAATGATTCTAAGGCCTTCAACTTGAACTCTAACTCTTACTCTACCATCAGTTGTTTAGGTGTCTAGCCTGCCACTGTAGATCACAGAACTTCTCAGCATCCATAACCACATAAGCCAATTCCATATACATAGAGAGAGAGGGGGAATCAAGTCTTCGGTATTCTACAAGAACTACTTACAACACTCTAAGATTCAATGATACCAAACTTGAGTAATTTTCCTTCATTTTCTCTGATCATACCATCTTAATCTCTTCTGCTGGCTTCCCCTGTTCTGTCACTTCTCTAGTGCTAAAGTACACCAAGGCCCTGTTCTTGATTCTCTCTTCTCTATGCCCTCCAATTTTAAATAGCATATATATGCTGATGAAACTCAGCTTGACAGCCCAAGTCTAGAAATATCCTTGGACTCTAAACTTCTAGATTCAACTGCCTCCTTGACATCTCTCTTGACTATACTGTAGACATTTCAAATTTAACAGGGGCCAAAGAGCACTTTTGGGTCCCCCTACACACACAAAAAAAATAAACTACTACTGTTCCATACATTTTCCATCTCAATAAATGGCACCATCATCTATGCCATTTCTCTGGCTCAAAACCTAGAAGCCAATCTTGAATTCTCTCTTACCCTTCCCACCCTTAGAGCCAATCCACCGGTAAGTCCTTTGTTCCTCCTACCTTCTAAAAAACATCTTACAATAGTGTGCAAAATTGCACACTATTTTATATTGCCCATGAACTTTATGGCCACCCTGTATTAGGGTCATGTCTATCTCAGTGTCCTTATATTTGCTATTTCTGTTGCCTAGAATGCTTTCTCCCAAATATTCACAAGGCTGCCTCCTGCCATCATTAGATGTCACCTCCTCAAAGAACCAGCTAAAGCTGCTGGTGTACACATACACACACACCCCAGTTATCCTCTTTCGCATTAACCTATGGGAGAGGGTAACTGAATATGCTTGTGAACAAAAAGTATATTCTAGATGTGCTGAACCAAATGAAATAACATACCATGTTATTAAACTTAGGATGTTCCTAGGAGATCAGTGAGTAAAGAAATACATGTTCTTGAACACAGAGCTTCAGAAAAGTTATATGGGTAATAAGGATCATTAGGAAAGGAATTATGCCAGAGGTCATTTGGAAAAGATTATAGCCCCAGAAACATCAAAGCATCTTTGACAGACAGTCATCTGAAAGAAATTATAATTTTAGGACATAGTAGCAGAGATGTAACTTTGCTTGAAGTCACTCCCCAGTTTACTATTCATATTGTTTTAAGAAATCTCCAATTTTCTCCCTTCCTAAAACATAACTAATGTGGAAATCCCTTGTGTGTCCCTCAAAAGGAGAAAGTTAACTTGACTTTAGTATTTGAACGACAAGGAAGTGATCAATTAGTTTATTAATAATCAGATCATTGAGCAGAGGGCTCCCAAATGAAATGAAAAGTAGGAATAACCAGCAGGACAATTTTAAGAACCATCTCTCAGCTTTATAAACTAATCCTCCTCTAATGGCCCCTTTTAATGTAATTTATAGTTTCATCATTACCCTTTTTGTATTAGTAATTATTTCTAAAATACCAAAGAACCATCTTTTTCTCAAGGTCCTTCCCTTGGTCTGATTTACGACCGAGCTCAAGTTGGACTCCGTCTTTCTGAGGTTTGACATTTCAAAATATTTACTGCTCTTTTACATTAATGCCTTTCTCATGAATCTGAAGGTGACCGTTATTTCTTTCATCGCATTGTAATTAAATGCATCAACTATTGCTTTATTATTTCCACTATTTGTTTGCACAGCACATTAAAACTTTCAGATTAGAAAGTGTTATTGAGCACTGCGTGAACTACAACAAACAAATATTTCCGAAAATACAGGGTCCTCCTGATGCATCGCTAAAGGAGCTGTTCCAAGTGAAAGCACAAAATCTTTAATATTTTATTGATCAGATCTAAACCTTCTGCCCAAAGTGGCAATTAAATTTCAATTAAACTGACTGAAAGCATCATATTAAATTTCAGCACTTTACGAGCTATCAGATAATGCTGCAGGACAAATCTTTAGTGTGATCACACTCTTTTCAAATTATATTATCCTGTTCATTCACAATAAAAGTGACAGTTTTAGGTATACTTTCAATATTTCTTAAATATAAACCCTCTAATGAACACATTTTATTGCCTTTAAATCAATTATGATTGGATATTTTAATAAAGTGAATTGAGCACTTTGTTTTACACACTGCTTAGAAGTTATTATATTTTGCAGTCTGCACAGCAAAGAACTGAATCAGAGGGAGAGAGAGAGATGGCCGAATATCTGATGGAACAGGAGAAAAAGAATGAGCCATTTATAAGGCGGAAGGCTTCCTGTCCCATGCTATAATATTTAATGATACATGCTAATTAGCATCGGATTAATTTTTTTCCTTTTTGCAATTAAGGTCTAAGTTTTAAAAGCACCTCAGATCACAGTAGGAAAATGTGAGAAATCACAAATTATAACATGACTCTAATCTTACGTATACTGTATTATGGAAATTGGGGATTTTAGGTTTTTATTTGTTTCTGCCTCCCCTGCCCTTCAAATTCATGATTGTTACATCTGAGTTCTTCAGAGCCAAAGTCTATGATGTAAATGGAATCCTGATGCAGTTGGTTCTTCACCTTGGCCACTCTTGTGATTAATGCAGACTCCAGACTTCAGCATACAATCGAGGTGGTCAGTATTGATTGCCACAGTGGCCAAATGAATGCTTCAGCTCTGCGCTCTCCAGACCACTCATCACAGCCTCGACACACCACCTCATAATCGCTTCGTACCCAGCTCCATGCGCTGATCCCATTTCATGCATAAATGTACACCATGAATATTCAAGCTGGACAAATAGCATAGAAGTGCTCTCTGAGAGAGAGAAACTAGGTAACAAGATGCCACTACTTTGAAAGAATAAGGATTTCACCCTGCCTTTTGAATACCCTGATGCCTTCATTGCTAAAATTAAAAGGATGCTGGAATAACCTCAGTGTAATCCATTGGAGTGTATTAAATTAAAATTTGGATAAAATCATAATAATTTTATTAAAATGATTCAATGAGATTATGGTCCCTGAAGTTGAATAATTGAGTCTCATGTTGATAAGGGACTTTAACAAGTCATTAAAACTACAGTAGAACCTCTGTAAGCTGGCCACCTAAGGGACCATAACAAACTGGTCAACATACGGAGGTGGTCAAAATAAGGAACTCGGTCTGCTGTTCTGATACATTCATGTGGTGCATGTCTGGTCTATGAAAATTAGGTCAACTTAAGGAGGTGGTCATGTAGGAAGGTGATGAGCGGTGGAGGGTCTACTGTCTGTGTGGAGCTGGCTAAAGGGACCAATAGCAAGGCTGTTCATGTGTGTGGTGCCAGTCTACAGTGGTGCTCTAGGAAGAATGCCATTTTAATGGATGTGGAGCCAATGAACTCTAGCTTTTATACAAAACTCATAGAGCAGATAAACTATTATATAAATTTCCTACTTTCTACTGAAGTAGTAGCAGCACCTCCAAGTCTTAAGTTACTCCTTTCTAATACTATTCTTTCTGTTGTGCATGATCTATGTCAGTTGGAATTAGGTAGACACAGTCAATTGTTCACTCTTTAACTGGATGGGTTGTATAATATCTGCTTCCCCTACTAAAAATGTGATTGAAAAATAAAAAGGTATGGTCGAGCGTGGGGGCTCACACCTGTAATCCTAGCACTCTGGTAGGCCACGGCAGGTGAATTGTGCCTGAGCTCATGACTTCGAGACCAGCCTGAGCCACAACGAGACCGCGTCTCTAAAGACAGCCGGGCATTGTGGTGAATGCCTGTAGTCCCAGCTATTTGGGAGGCTGAGGCAAGAGAATCGCTTGAGCCCAAGATTTGGAGGTTGCTGTGAGCTATGATGCCACAACACTCTACCAAGGGCAACAAATAAATAAATAAATAAATATAAATAAAAAGGTAATGAGAACAACTTTAAAAGTAGGAAATGTTTTACCTATTTCAGAATATTAAGTATACTTTGAGCAGTCGAAGTGAATCAACAAGGCAACAGTCTCTATACAATTTTTATTAAGACAAAATTAATTTGTCCCGGACTCACATTTTGAAAGAATGCAAAGAAATGTGTCAAAACCAAACTCCACTCATACCGTTCCTCACAGACTATAAATAAGGAATGAAAACCCTGGAAACATATTCTAAAGCAAAATAATTTTCACTGCTGGCAAATCTCTTTGCATGTAATTAAGGTCTTAATTACGACATTAGTCTACTGATTCGGTTCCGTTTTCAGCCAAGGAGAGAGTGTTAACCAGAGACAATCCTGAATGTTCACTCTCTCACTTAAGCGACTTAGTGTTTTACACGTTGGCAAAAGGGGTGGTGTCATAGATGGAGGGTATGACCTCTGCTTGGACTTTTAAAAAAATTAAGCACAGAAGAAAACATATTTCTCAACACACAAAGTTAAAAACCTGGGAGGCTGCGCTCCCAGACTACCTCAGGGAAAGCTGCCCAAGCAGAGGAATCCCCCTTCTGACCACGCTGTCTGCCCTCAGCCCAGCCATGAAGATTCATTTTCTCTCCCAATGTCTTCAGAGTCTTCAGGGTGAGCCCGGAAGTGAGAGAACATACCAGAAACTCTATTTATATTGATTTCCATCTAAAAGTACAGAAGAAGGGCCAAGCGTGTTAGCTCATACCTATAATCCCAGCAATTTAGCAGGCCAACTAGGGAAGATCATTTGAAGCCAGGAGTTCAAGACCAGCCTCAGCAACATAGGAAGATGCCCATCTCTAAAAACAATAAAGAAAATACCCAAGCATGGTGGTACATATCTCAGGAGGCTGAAGCAGCAGGATCACCTGAGCCCAGGAGTTAAAGGTTGCAGTGAGTTATGATGATGCCACTGCACTCTAGGCCAGACAACAACATAGAGAAACTCTGTCTCAAAAAAATAATTAGTATAATAAAAATCCAAAGTAAAATTAATCTTTCTTCAAACTGAAAATATGAGGCCCGAGTGTGGTGGCTCATGCCTGTAATCCTGGCACTCTGGGAGGCTGAGGCAGGTCGATTGCCTGAGCTCACAGGTTCAAGACCAGTCTGAGCAAGAGCAAGACCTAATCTCTAAAAATAGCCAGGTGTTGTGTTGGGTACCTGTAATCCCAGCTACTCGGGAGGCTGAGGCAAGAGGATCACTTGACCCCAAGAATTTGAGGTTCCTGTGAGCTATAACACCAGGGCACTCTACAAAGGGTGAAAAAGCAAGACTCCATCTCAAAAAAACAACAAAAAAAACTTAATATATGGTTTGACACTGACAACCTCACTCAGACACATGTCATAGCACCAGAGGTAGACAGAGCAAAGAATGGCCTCCACAAGAACAGGGAGGACCCTCCTGTGCTCAGCCTTTCCCAGAACATAATAAGTTACATCTACTCAAGCCGACAGGCTTCCAGGTAATGTTTTTTCTAGTTTCAACTAGCCCTTACGAGATGACCAGATGGTTTTAAAAGAAAAACTGTGGTACCACGTTCTACTAGTGATCAGGCACCTCTCTTATTCCTAATCAAGTGCTTCATCATTTATACAAGTGAAAAAATAAATTAATCTAACAAAAATTCAGGCAAAAAGTTTTAAAGTTATTAAGATTCTTATGGGAAATCTGAGTTAACATTCACAATCAGTAATAACGACCTTTACCCTATTCATGAAATGTATATTTCTCGAGCACCCGCTACAGGTCAAGCAGTAGATGATGCCCACGGGACATTCACAGTGAATAGACAGGTCTCCACACTCCTGGGAGAGGAAAAAAGGTTATAAGAGACCAAATTACATGCAACATTCAACAGTGATAGGAGAAAACGAGGTGGGGCAGAAAGAAAGACAGGAATGCCAGGGAAGAGCTTAAAATTTTAAATAAGCTTGTCAACAAAAGCTTCACTGAGATACTGATATGTGATAAAAACAGTAAGTGATGATCAGCAAGACATAGCAAAACTAAACATCCACGCTGTGAAAACCAACATCTACGGTTTGACAGTGGAGACACCCATGTGTATAAAAAATGATACCCTATCTTAAATTTTTTTAAAGACATATTTCAAAATTATCTCATTCTTTTAAATATTTAATTTTGTGTAGATTTTTAAAATAGCACAGTAGAACTTGTATTTACAAATAGATAAATACTTATATTTATTAGAGATGAGCTCTGTAAAAATGTTTTAAGGGTATGTGATGGAAGAATCTAGAAAGCACTCCTGCACTACAGCTGAAGTAATTTTTCCAAAACAATTTTATTACCCATTGCTTATTGAAAGACTTGCCATGGTTTCTGATTGCCTTAAAAAATACAGCCAGGTTCTTGACTTGGCTCTTGAGACCCTACTTGACCAGGCTGCTCTCTTTCACCACTCACCTTCGTTTCAGTGAGACTGAACTTCTCCCAATTTTTAAAGATTGTGCTCTTTCTCCACTCCTGGCCTTCATGCCCACTATTCCCTCAAATGGGCACACTTTTCAGGGACCACCCTCACTCTCAGAACCTTCCCACTTTTTACCTGGTCAAGAACTCCTTGTCCTTCATGGTAGGGGTCACTTCAGAAGTCACTTCCTCTAGGAGACCTCAACCAGGCCAACTTAGTTTTCCTCTTTGGTGATCATCCCATCTCATTTATTCCAGCTACTCATGAGCAATAGGAGGGCATGGATTTATCCTGAGGCATTGTCGTGGTCCCAAGAGGTCAAACCAGTGCCAGGCACTTAATAGGCATTTCAAGCATCTTTGTTAAATGGGTAAATGAATAAACACAGGTAGCTACAGCATATTTATGTGTTGCCTCCAATTTTGTAGCTTCTGCAATGGAGGTCAGAGTCCCATGGATTGTGCTCTTGTGAGAGTTGCTCTTTATATAGCTGTATAACCTGTACCTTAATTATTTCCAACTTGGATAGTGTAAACACTGGTAGAATTTGATAAGCTCATAGTGCTTTGGAAGGTGCCTGAATATACCAAAAATATTTATAATCACATGAGATTTCTTTGAGAATGTAGAAAACAGTCCTCAATTAGGGCAAAGCTGTGTTCATTGATGATCAATTTTCACAAGGCACAATGTCGGGTAAATAGTCTCTATAATTTCATTTTGGACTACAGTGAAGATTACTGCTCGTTCGAATTTACGAAGTTGAAATAATTGCTATTCTCTCATATGTTGTCTTGATTTTTACGATCACACTATAAATATGGGAAGTGGGGTGATGTGAAGTAATGACACTGTACATGTCTCCATTGTATGTTTACGTGTATGGTGAGTGCGGAGAAAGCGGATATCCAGATGTGTCTTTCCGCCTAGGCAGAAGCCGCCCTTACCTCACTGGTGCCTGGAGGAGGGCCGTAGTCTGAGATTCTGCAGGATCCCATCTTCTTAATGATGCTCACTGGGGACACACAGAAGTGATTAACTGTGGCTACAAGGAACTAGACCCTCCTCCTTCAGAAATACTGGTCACACTCCCCCTGCTGGAAATCATGTAGGTCTTAACTCTTCCCAGGTGCACCAATCCCCTAATTGCTCAAACCCTGGAGCAGCAAAATGACTTGACAAAAAGAAAAATGTTAGGAGCAGACATACCTAGCCTGGCTCATGGAGTAGTCAGACTACATTCTTTTCACAGAGTAGTCCTGATTTCCTTTCTTCATTTTTTTCTAAAACCAACACCAATTATTGATGTATAATTAGAGGAAAACCCTAGTTTTAACCAGAAAAAAATCGAATAAATATAAATATAGAAAGTGATGCTGTTAGTTTGTAAGGATATACTCTTGGCATTAAAGCAACAGCAGTCCATGATCCGAGCTGTGTGCTGTGTTGATAAAGCACATGATATTTGAGAGAGCCTTTTTGTCCATGATTCAGTATGTTTGCTTTACTTTTTGCTATAAATACTTTTTTCGTGCAATTCTGCCTTTCCTTCTAAGGCAGACGTGTGTAAGCACTCTTGACAAACTGATCAAACCATGTGATGGTTGTTTACTGGATGGCCGTTCTTCGCATATCCTGTACCTCCTAAATATATAAATTCCCAAATGTAATAAAAGACTAATTTGAATTGCATTTTAGCAGAGCAATTTGGTGATTATTTTCATGCTTGCATTTTATTTGACTGCGAGGAAGGGGATCAGAAAAGGCTTCACGTAAGAGATATAAGTAGACAAGTACAGGAAGGAGGAGATGGAGATGAAGAGAAAGGCGCTCGCCGTGCTCAGAAAGTGCTTTGCATTTCATTGAGTCCTTACAATCCATTCTCAAGTACGGTGGCTCTGTTGTGTGAGCAAATCTCTTTGCCTAGACCATAATAATTGAACTTTTACAGATTTCTCAAGTACATCGGAACTGCTGCTAAATCAGAAAGGGTGAACTGAAGCCCGCTCCGCTACACCGTACTCACTCATCTCCAGTGCCATGCTGGATTTATTTTTGACACTAGGAAAAGAACCATGAATTTTTTGTCAACTGCAGCATGGGAATTTACATTTGTTCTATAAAATGCACTGAAAGGACCAGCCTGCTCTTTGAGTATAGGAAATGTAATCTATCCAACTCTCAATAAACTTGAGAATATATATCTGGTTAAACCCATCTGAAATGAGATGCAGTCCTGGCAAGATGGTGGGCTCAGAAAGGCTGGCAATAAAAGTAGATATACAGTATCTGACATCAGATTGTTTCAGGCTTAATTTCAGTAAAGTAATAATGTCGGGAAACGAAACGCTCTGTGATGCACAGATTGATACCATGAGATGGAAAATAAGCAATGCCTTATGAACACAACCATTTTCAACTTGATATTATATGTAAAGAATAGAGCAATATTCAATGTACTATCTCCAGATTTGCAGTTATAAAAGTTGCCCAAGATAGTGGTCAGGGAAAAGGATAAGATATGGCAAAATATATTCTTCTATAAATAAAATTAAATAGGATTATATTGCTCTGAAATGTGCTCTGTGTAAATGCCCTCCACAGTTTGCCCTGGGTAGCAAGTAATCGCCCATATTCAATGAGAAGAAGCCTTCAAACACAGAATGTTAAACAAAGAATGCGTATGTATCATGGTCAAAAGAAACAAAAGCTCCTCGGTGGCACTTCCAGCCTCAATGGCAGACATGCATGAAATAATTGGTGAAAGGCAATGAATATCTTGAAAAACCCAAGCAATGAAAGCCCAGTTCCATTTATTTTTCTCTTAAATTGCTTTTTCCAGTCAATAAATAATCACATAATCACATCCTACTTCCAGGAGAACACACATGGTTGCCGCCCTTAGCAGGTTTCATCTGTGGGCTCCCACCTCTATCCAGGATTCCAAGTGTCAGGTCTGCTCGGGCTTTCATCTTTACAAATGTCAAGCATGTTTTGTCTTCAAAAACAATGGTGTTTCTGGTTTTTACTTGTCCTGTGTGAAAGATCACTCCCTGGTCTCCTTTCTCTTTGGGAGAAGACATTATAGCAAGTTCAGGGACAGATCAAGTTTGTGAAAAATGAAGTAAACCACACTTGTAAGGGCAAAAGCACAGATACAAAGAGACACTCCACACCCGTCTGAACGCCCTCGTTTCCTACCCAAATATGACTCGATGCCCTAACAAAGAGATTATTTAGACTTAGACCCTTAAAAACCAACGTGACAGGAATAGATAATTATTATTTATAATTCTAGGAAATATTGTGGCAAGAAAATATTATGACAAGAATAGATAATTATTCTTTATAGTTCTAGAAAATATTATGGCAAGCTTAAATCAACATCTATTCCACAATTAAAAAATTATTTCCAAATCCATTTAGTTCCGAGTAAGTATGTTCCCCTTTATGCTGTGAGATGACTAAAAGAGAGAGGTCATATTCTTTTTCTTGCACCTCCAAAATAATGAAGAGATTACTGACAAGTCAATATTGTTGCTATTAATAGTTGCCTCCCTAAGCTGTTTTGGGGGAGATGTGGTGCCTTCCTCGATTTGTATACCGTGGTCTGTCCTCTGTCATTCCCTTTCTCTTTAATCTTGTTTGAGTGTACAGCTCACTCGTCCTTATTTTATTGACTCAATCACAGGCGCACTGTCACTTTTTATAAAATGGTCACTGCAGAATCACATCAAGCAAATTTTTGATTCTGCAGTCGGTAATTTAGTGCCTTTATGGAATTGCAATTTCAGGGCTCACTGCTTGTTTTTCTAAAATGTACTTTAGGAATTAGTTACTCCAGCCACAAATCAGTTGAATTTATGCACAGTTGTAATACAGTTTATGGCCTCATGGTACATTGCTTCAAAAACAGCAGATGTGAAATTATGATAAATATAATGAGTGTTTTTTTGCCTGATCTAGTGGAGGAGAGAAGGATCTGGAGCGTGTTTACCTATCCCATACAGTACATTTAATGTCTTAGTCAGGGGCCCTGACAATGGCTGATTAATGTCCTCATCTCCTTTATTAAAGATAAGAGTAGCGCTGCAGTCAGGAGATAGAAAGCACACCATAAATCTTCGTAAAATGAGCAGTCAAATAATCACTCATCAGAAATAAAATCTACATACATTAACACTAACACTCAGCCTTCCACGCACGCTCCCATAAAAAGCGAGAAGAGACGGCGGCCGTGAAGTTTTAATTTGAACTAGTTCTTTAAGTTGAATATTACCAACCCTGTAACCTGGATGCAAAAGCTGGCATTTAAAAGCGCATGTGAAAGGAGCAGATGCCTCATCATTACATTAAGAGCGTGAAGCAGGCAACAATTAAGCGATTCACTGGGAAGACATAATGCTGATCTATGCTAGCAATTAATCACAGAATACATTAGACAATGATGGGTGACCTACAAATTTTTGACAAAATAATTTTTCATCATGTTGGCGATTTCTTAGCCTAATATGCCTGCAAGGCACAGAGTCAAAACCTGTCATTTATTCCATCTCTCCTTGACAGGCGGCAACCTGTCTTCCAGACAAAATGAACATTATCTGTGCTCACTAGACATTTAGTGCAGGGCTTAGCTTATGACTAATGATAATCGGCAGACAGAAATGTTAGAGTCTGAAATAATGTTCTCTTTGTTAAAGAAATTTCTTGAGGTAGAATTTTTTTTTTCCAAAAGATATATAAAGATAAAAACTGGTTTTTATCTGGGTTTTAATGCGGCTGAAAGAAGCAATATTTCCCTCGACCAAAATAAACAGAAGGATGTAACAATTTTTTAAATTAACATCTCATTTGAATATCGACTCTTGCCTGGAAATTTCTTATGTGGGTAGCAACTGAGATACAAAGGAAAAGCTCAGGAGATAGAGCCTTACACATGAAAATACAGGCGAGCTGTTTTGTGTGCCAGGTTTTATTCTGAATCTGGTGGAAATAAGTTTGAAACACCCTAGGTGCGTGTGCTGCAGCGTATAAATCAATGAAGGCTGGGCTGAGAAATGGACTCCCACCACCCCTATTTCTCTTGATTTCTATTTGTCACTGGGGCCTTCAAAGCCTTAGACAACCTAAAACATATTTGGGGGAGGCAATTTTGAGCAAGAGAAATGCATAAAATCGCAGATTTATCAAATGGATTTAAAACTCCACAAGCAAGTGCTTTCTCTTGTACTTCTAATTAATATAATTGTTCCATGGGCTTTGGATGAAGAGAAATGGAATTCTTTTAAGTTATTTTTCTTCTGCGTTCCATGTGCAAAATGCCATCTTCGAGGTAGATTTTTCTTTGGATTCAGGCGCCAAATTCCTATTAGCTTTAATGGGACTTACGCACATGGATAGGAGAATATACCCCTTAGGCTGGAAATTTAAAAGAACGAATGGCAAGGACATCAAAATAGTAAAGTCTAATTTAGATGATCCATAAGCCTGCACGGTTCCTTTCCTGAGAAGGCAAACAAATGTTATGCCTTATGATGTTTCTGACTGTTGTCATATCCCTGTAAATACATCCTCTAGACTCATTAGTTAAGGGGCTCGTCTGTTTTTATCAAGCAATTCAATTCTGGGCCGTACGTGTTTTGTTTGAATTATATTATTTTTTTCGATTTTGCATCATGTGTTATTGCAAGTTAGCGTGAGGTTCTTGGGCACTTTGGTCACAGCACCCCACTTTGTACCTGTCATACAGCTCGGGTGTCATTCTTTTCCCCAAAATGAAAGGAGGGAAGAAAAACCTGACAGGTTTTTGACCCCCAATCATGGATGTTTTATTGGATTTACTCCAAAAGCCCTTCTAGAAGTTACCTGGTTGTTGCATAATCCAGAGCAGTCAGCGTTATTCTGATCGCTGCTGAAGTTCCATAAACCGCGAGTTTGTTTTTATCAGCTTACAAGGCCAGAAAAATAGTGCAACCTACGTGGCAAAAGGGGGATTCGTTCTGTTATGATTTGAAACAATTCGGTGAAGGATGTTCAGAAAATTGCCTTTCCTCTCTAAACACGGCCAGGGCTTCCTGTTCAGGGATCTGGGTATGTTAACTATGAAAGTTAATATTTAAATGTCTGTCTAATCTCAGGGTAACAAACAACTTTAACCTTCGGTGATCACAAATCCCTCATTTTCTTGGCTTTCATTTTATCTTTTGTGAAATAAATGTGAAACAATTATTGCCCCCTTTCCCCTCCGCTAGGCCTTTCCCCTTTGTCTCTGCCGCGTGCGTGTCTGCGTTCATCACCAGCACCGAACAACCTCTCGGCGCCTGTTAGGAGGCCTCGAGTGCTGCAGCAACTCTCCTGAGCAGGTTGCAACCACGCAGGCGCTGACAGGTTAGACTTTGCTTCCTTGCTGGGGCAAAGCTGATGCTGTGTTCCTTTGTCCCACCGCCACACAGGAACCCTTCTGAAAATCCTTTGCGTTATTCCAAACTGAAGTTTTACCCCAACAAAAATGAGAATGAGAAATGTAGGTCTGTACAGTCAAATGGCCGTTCAATACCAATTACTTGTTAAATGTCACAAAAGAGTAAATGAAACTTTAGAAAAAATAAATTAGGATATTAAAATTTAGAAGGCAGCCAGTCTGGCTTGGGGCTACGGAAATAGAGCAGTGTTCCTACTAATTCTGATCCTGGGAGGAGCTTACTTGGTGAGCTCGAGATCCCCCTTCTTATTCTCTTTCAGTTCTTATTACAGCTCTCCCTTCCCTCTTCTACCCACTCCATAGCAAGATGGGATCTTGCTATGTTGCTTAGACTGGTCTTAAACTCCTGGCCTCAAGCAATCTTCCTGCCTTGGCCTCCCAAAGTGCTAGGATTATTGGTGTGAGCCACCATGCTGGCCTGTTCCTATTTTTAAATCTATACTTTCCCGATTCAGGAATTGTTTCAAAATTATACTTTTGATTTTATGTGTTCTTCTGAAGTTCACAAAATAGTACTGAATAAACTGTCTAGAAGGTCAAAGTCATAGTATCACTATGTGTTTGAATTGAGGGTACTTAGAAACTGTCCAACCAGTACATGAGTTCTCACGGACTCATCACACACTGTTTCTCTATACACAAAAGACACAGAGGATCAAACTCCAATTCAAACATCTGATGTTCGAACCATAATTACAGCAGAGTTGCCTAGGAAGACAAGACTGAAAACTTATAGAAGAAAGTAATTATTGGGTGAATTGCATGAGCATGACAATAATAACATAGTGCATGAACATGGAGTATGACTTTGCTCTTGTTTGGGTTGTTTTAGGGGTTTTTTGTTTTGTTTTTGTTTTTGAGACAGGGTCTCATTCCGTCTCCCAGGCTAAGTGTGGTGAAATCGTCATAGCTCACAGTAACCTCAAATTCCTGGGCTCAAGTGATCCTCCTGCCTCAACCTCCTGAGTAGCTGAAAACTACAGGTGCTTACCACACGAGGCTAATTTTTTCCATTTTATGTAGGGATGGGATATTGCTATGTTGCTTAGGCTGGTCTTAAACTCCTGGCCTCAAGCAATCTTCCTGCCTTGGCCTCCCAAAGTGCTAGGATTATTGGTGTGAGCCACCATGCCTGGCCTGTTCCTATTTTTAAATCTATACTTTCCCGATTCAGGAATTGTTTCAAAATTATACTTTTGATTTTATGTGTTCTTCTGAAGTTCACAAAATAGTACTGAATAAACTGTCTAGAAGATCAAAGTCATAGTATCACTATGTGTTTGAATTGAGAGTACTTAGAAACTGTCCAACCAGTACATGAGTTCTCCTCTGCAACATCCATGCATAACGGTCATCCATATTTGCTGTTATTCTCCTCCAATGATGCAAAATTTACCATAAGTCCTTCTTACCATAGGAATATAACAAATTTAATAGGCATGGATGTAGAGAGAAGGGGCCACTTTTACACTGCTGGTGGGACTACAAACTAATATAACCTTTTTAGAAGGAAGTATGGAGAATCTTCAAAGAACTCAAATTAGATCTCCTATTTGATCCTGCAATCCCATTACTTGACATCTACCCAGAAGAAAAAAAATCATTTTATCAGAAAGACATTTGTACTGGACTGTTAAGCTGCGGTATATGTATACCATAGAATATTATTCAGCCTTTAAAAGAGATGAAGACTTTACATCTTTTGTATTAACCTTGATAGAGGTGGAGCCCATTCTTTTTAGTAAAGTATTACAAGAATGGAGAAGCAAGAATCCAATGTACTCGATTCTAATATGAAGGCAGGAGATGAGCTAATACAAGATGAGGGATAGAGGAAAGAGGGAGCAGGGAGAGTGCATGGCACACCTCCTGGGCGCAGGACACAATGATAAGAGGGACTTTCCCTAACAAATGCAATCAATGTAACCTAATTCTTTGTACCGTCAATGAATCTCAAATAAAAAAAAAAATAGATGCCATTTATTTAGTATGTATGGAATATCGGACATTGGAATGAGACCTTTCCATATATGCTCTTGTTTAAACTCATTTGAAATTTTATAAACCCATTTTAAAGATGAAGTAATCAAGACAGACTTTAGAAAACTCCCACAAGAAGCAGGGCTGCCCAGTTCTGTATAATTCTAAAGACTGTGCTCCTAGCCATTATGGAATAGCACCTCCTTGAAATATGGACACATGTTGTTTTCATCTTGAAGGATAAGCTGGTTCTATGAAGGTATCATCATCACTTCCTCCCTGCCTGCTCTACTTCCTCTTTTCCAGGAGGCATTTTTAGTCCAGCTTGGCATTTCTAGTTGTCCAAACTATTTCCCATATCACTTTACTCTGATTACCTTCTGTGTCCTTTTCTCTTTTCCTTGGGTGTTCTCTTAAAATCGAGCACCCAGGGGCAGTGGGGAATGCATTAATTTTGAAGAGTTCTGCTTGCATCTGGAAACTATACTCCTATTTTTTTGTAATTTTTATTAAATCATAATTGTGTACATTGGTGCAATCATGGGGCACAATGTGCTGACTTTATATACAATCTGAAATATTTTCATTGAACTATTTAACATAGCCTTCATGGCCTTTTGATCACTATATGAAGACATTTATATTCTACATTTAGTAATTTTCACTTGTACCCTTGTAAGATGCACCCTAAGTGTGATCCCACCAATCACCCTCCCTCCACCCATCCTCCCCACCCTCCCCTAATCATTTTAATGGATTAT
>CAUYRH010028427.1:0-10140 GCA_963574655.1 Perodicticus potto
TTAAAGACTCTTTTACATATTCAGTCTCATTTTGTTATGTTCAAGATTAAGATTTCTCCAGGGAGGGGTGGGGAAAGGAAGAGCAGAGAGAGGGAAGGAGCGAGGCGGGTGGGGTCTTGGGGCCTTGGTGTGTGCCACACCTTTTGGGGGCAAAACTCGATTGTAAGAGGGACTTTACTCAACAAATGCAACTAGTGTAACATGGTTTCTTGTACCCTCAAAGAATCCCCAACAATAAAAATAAATAAATAAAAATAAAAAGAAAAGAATTTCTCCAGATATTGGTGATTTCAAAACAACTGGTCAGTAACAAGTAATGATAGTTATAGCCAACATTGATGTGCCAGACACTAAGTAACTCTGTATTTTTACCCACAGCGCCCCCTAAGTAAGTACTGTAATTTCTAATTTTACAGTTCAGGAAACTGAGGCAAAAATGTCATTAATAACTTAATTATGTGTAGCTTCAGGCTTCTTTAGGGAAAATTAAAAGATGTCAGTAACTGCCTTTGGTGTATTTGACCACCTTAGGCGTTTATAACCAATTCATTAATTTGGTTAACTTAACAATTTTTGCCCAGCACTTGCTCTGGGGCAGCATAGTGCTCCACGTTTGGTAATAGCAGGTGTCTGATTAGGGACCACAAGAGCACATAGTCCAGTGGAAGAGAAAGACAAGCAAGCTGACAATCACATGAAATCTCATTTTAGGGCTTGGATGGGATGCTGAGGAGAGTATCACAGGAGGCTATAACTTTGCAAAATGTGGTGCTAGTGTCTGTGTGTGTGGCCATAGGGAGTGAGGGTAATGATAAAGCTTGAGAGAAGAAGAAGTGAAAATCAGGAATATTCCAGGCTGAAGGAACAATATTATTATGTTACCTCTGAGGCAGTGCACATTATTTATTTTGGTTAGAGCAGATCTGGTGGTCAAGGATGATTTGAGTGATGGAGAGATGAGATGAGACTGGGGAAGTCTACAAAAGCCAGGTCGCAAAGGTTTTTATTTTAAGCCATGTCAAGGGATTTGGATTTTATCTTAAAGGCAGCCCCTTGTCCCTCCCTACACCCATGTCATTTGGTATTAATCCACTATGACACTTAAGAATTCTTCTTAATGGAGCTCTCTAGGTAGCCAGTAAAAACGAACAGAAGTTGGCAATAAAGCTGAGTTTATAAATGTCATTATCATCAATGGCGTTTAGGAAACATTCTTTCATTTCATCCCTACTTCACAGATGAGGAAATTGAGGGTCACTGAAAAGGAAAGATTACATTTCTATTGCCTAGATCTGAGCTAAGAAAACAATGTGCTCCTGCTTGCTCTCCCAAGATGACAAGTTAGGTCTTTGAGTCTATCAGTCCCAGACAGAGGTCAAGCTCCACCAGTCCAGCCATCTGGGAAATAATGTATCAGACTCTATTCAGGTGTCTGTCTACTGCCGACTCAGACACAAAATTTCTTTTATTTCCACTATTAGTTGGGCTATTTTCCTTTCAGTTTCTAAACACAAAAGTGTTTGTTCCACTTCCTCTCACCTCAGATAAGAGATTTGGTTGCCTCCAATTGAGCTTGGGTCTATAAGGACCTGAGTTTATTCCTAACTCTGGCTGTCGGGGTTGGATAACACATCTGTTTTGTAGCTTCCCTTCCTTTTCCTTTTAAACATAGCAGCTAGTTATGCTCCCCTTCTTGGACAATAGAACTCAAGTGAATCTAAAGAGGCCCAGAGTTTCACAACACAAAAGGTTTATCTATAGGATGAAGGTAAGATAAGGTCCTCCATGCTTCAAATGTCATTCATTTAAATCTCTTGCATGAATGGAAAGAGAACTGTGTGGAATCTTTGTTGTTAACGTTTGTAAAAGTAAAAACAAGTTAAAGCTACACAGAGGTAGAAATTAAGGCTTAGAGGAGAAATGACTTCCCAAGTCACATAGCAAAGAAATGCACGGTCAGGGTTTGAATGTTTGCCGTAGACATATTCCAAACCCTGTGTTCTAGCCCTGGCACCTTGTGACTGCAAGAATACAACTGTTATCTCTCAGGAATAAGATGCCATTTTCAGTCACAATCATTATAGTGTTATGGGACTCAGCCTGGACTTGAGCCAGGCTCTGTGGCCTGACTGGCTTGAATGTGAATCTCAGCCTTGCTGCACGTATTTATTATATAAACATCATGACTTTGGGTAAATTGCTTAACCTCTCAAACTCAATTTCTTTACCTGTATAATACTAACCACACTTATAAAAGGATTGCATTAGATCTGTGGTTTTCAAATTTGAGGGTTCACAGCAACACCTGGAAGACTTGTAAGAACCCTGGCCCTGTTTTAGAGTTCTTGACTCTGCAGGTCAGAAATGGGGTGTGAGAATTTGTATTTCTTACAAGTTCCTAGGAGATAATGAGCTGTTGTTCACTTTGAGAATCTTCACATTTTTTATATGTACACACACACACACACATATACGTACACACACAAACTGCCGAGTTTGGTGAATATCTTATTTAATACAACTCATTTCTTTCTCCTTCCCAAGCAAAAAATAAAGGCTTTGAGGAGCATAATGTCAAACAGTTAAGAGTTGTCCAGGGCAGAAAAGGAAGAAGGGAAAGCTACTCAGTAATTTAAGATGCTATCACCTAAGTCAAATCCCAAGGGAAACTCTAAGGGCAGTAGATCTTGCAAGAAAGGAGGTGTAGGGGAAAGAAAGGAGACAGGAATGCTTAGGCAGATGAGGAGCATCATAGAAAATGAAAGAGAGGAAGAGCAAAGCTAAAGTTCTACAACTACATCTATCCGCCATAAAGGCAGACCTGGCTGTGGCTGCAGACCTATTTGCGGGCACTTTCCTGGGCAACTTGCCTCATTGGCTTTCCCTGAACACTATTTATGAATAGTCTTAATAACCTCTAAGTTATCTCACTTGTTCATCTCAGTAAGCCTGTCTGGTAGGGGCTATTCTGCTCATTTTATAGATGCATATATTGAGACTGAAAGAGATTAAAGATTTGCCCAAGGTTTAACAGATTGTCAGAACTTGGATCCTGAGTTCAAAATCCCTTTTATTTGCCCTTCTCTGTGCTGACTTATTCTATGTTTCCCTTCTTAAAATGTTACGTACAACCTCTGAGCAAAGAAACACACCCTGAGAACAAAGGCTGAGGTGTTCAGAATGTGGTCTAATCCCATGCACCCCTTGCACTTGAAGGTGATGAGAGTACCTGAGTAGAACCTGTTACTTCCAGGCAGGAGCCCTGGGCTTCTCTCCTTGGCACAGCCCTCTGTCCAAACCGACAGCCTGAGTTTTCCCTGGAGCAGCACTGGGATTTTCCGGGATCTGGTCAGCCTGCTTTCTTGCCTTTCCATAACACTCACTCTTTGAGTCTGTACATAGAGCTTTCCCTTTGCATTATTTAAGAGATGGTTTCCAGTAAGGGAAACAGTTGAATTCTAAGTCTCCCTGTGATGCTGGCTTTAAGATTTTTCTAATTTAAAAATAAAATTGCTTTTTTCTCCTTCACTCCCTTATTCGCTAAAATGCCAGTAAATGGTATCAGTGCTTTTCCCAAACTGAAGCCACTGCTATGAAAATGTGGGGAATCATCTTGGAGGGTGGACAAATGCTTGGTGCAGCATCTCCTGTGAGAAAGTACAGGCTCTAGGCTAGTCTGCAATCATTTGCTTCACAAGCAAGGTTTGCTTAGTGAATCATGGATTGACTGGTTCCCAGATTCCTTTAGCACCTACTATAGAGATGAATAAGAAACCGTTCCTAACTCTGGGGAGAATACAGTCTTGGAGGGGCAGGCCTGGCACCCTTTTATGTAGTTATTACAAAACCTTAAAGGGGAACCCTTTGTTGTTAGCCTCATAGTGTCAGAAGCTGCCCTTGTAGACGATTAATTTTATCAGGAAAATAAGTAGGTCTCCCATTCATGATAAATCTCACCCTGCTTTCTGCAGGCTCCCTGCATTATTGTTTTCTTTCCTCAAACTTTTTTTTTTTTTTTTGGCCGGGGCTGGGTTTGAACCCACCACCTCCAGCATATGGGGCTGGCACCCTACACCTTTGAGCCACAGGCGCCGCCCTCTTTCCTCAAACTTTTAAGATTTCAATGGTTCAATGGCTGCTGCTTTTCAGAAATTTGCCAGCCCCTTTGATTTTCCAATGG
Source organism: Perodicticus potto (assembly GCA_963574655.1). Taxonomy (NCBI): domain Eukaryota; kingdom Metazoa; phylum Chordata; class Mammalia; order Primates; family Lorisidae; genus Perodicticus; species Perodicticus potto. The sequence continues at coordinate 4,181 of CAUYRH010028427.1, forward strand.
TTTATCAGGCTACCCACATAGTTGATTACAGTCTCAAGATGCTCTCTGTCTTTGTTGTTTTGGAATACAGTGGGAGGGAGATACCACAAGTACCCTTTTCCTCGTGTTTCCTTCCATGTAGATGGAACTTCACTAATGCAATCTTCCCTCTTCTCACTGACTCCTTCCTGGAGTGGAGGAGAGACGTGCTCTGATGACTGAGTTTGACTAACTCAGCCCCTTTCTCTCTTCTATCTTTTTGGTGGCTTGCAGAGGACTTAGTGAAAAGGCCTTATTCCTACAGGCAGAAGACTACAGCTTTTTGAACTATCTACATGGATGTCTGCTAATTCAAGTTCAGTATAAGAAAACCTACTCATCAACATGTATAAGCTACATTCTCCAAAATCAGCTTTTTCAGTTGGTGTCTGCCTTATTAGTTTCTCTTAGTGTGTCTACTTGGATGTGGAAAACTGTTATTATTTATTAAGACTCTTTTTTTTTTTTTAAATTTAAGAGATAGGGTCTTGCTGTGTTGCACAGGCTGGTCTCAATCTCCTGGCCTCAAACCTTCCTCTCACTTGAACTACTGGGACTAAAGGCTTGAGCCACTACACCCAATTTTATTGGACTCTTTTAAGCCCCAACCAATATAAACAGCCTAGGTCTTTGAATTTACAGTGTTTATTGCTATTTAATATAAGACAGTCATGCTACTTATTTATTTAGCTGATAAACATTCATTGAGTGCCAGATCTGGGCCTAGCATTAAGCCAGGGCCTAGGGAAACAGCCATTCCCTCTAAGAACTTGTGATACTGTAGGAAGGACCCCATGTAAGTAGGAATTGCCTTGTGCTGTGAGGTTTGCTAAAACAGTAGACACTTGTACAAAGTGCAAAGGAAAGTTAAAAACCAAATCTAAATCCAAATCATGATAGAAACAGCAAGGCTGGAAATTTATACACACCCTGAACACTACTAGAAACCCTACAGTCAAGGTTTCCACTCTATAATTTTCTTCATCTAGATTGCTCTTTTGTTGTTTTTTAAAGCATTGTCAGTCCGATGCTGGCTCAGCATTCTTAGCTCTGCAGTTCCAGTTCCAATCCTCACTCCGCATCTCTGGGGGCTTTGGGAGTTTTACCTCTGCATAAGGGGAATTAAATAGTACCAGTCTGATACCTGGTACAGAGTAGGAACTCATTAACTTTTTTCTTTTTAAACAGAGACAGATCTTACGTTGTCATCTGGGCTGGAGTCCCGTGGCACAATTGGAGCTCGCTGCAACCTTTCAATTTACAGGCAATCCTCCCACCCTAGCCTCCTGATTAGCTAGGACTATTATGGGCATATGACACCATATCCAGCTAGCTTTATAATTGTTTTGCAGAGATGAAGTCTTGCTATGTTGCCTAGGCTGGTCTCAAACTCCTGGTCTCAAGCAATCCTCCTGCCTCAGCCTACCATAGTTCTGAGATGTAATCCCTATGCCCTTTAGGTGTAGGCCCTTGTGTCTGGCTTACTGTCTATTATTAATAATTATATTATAATTACTTAATAATATGATATTGTTTATTCAACATTTATTCAACAAATCCCTACTGAGCACATCTTGTGTGGCAGGCATAGTGCTAGGGTCTGGGGTTCCTCAGTGAATATAATAGATTCTTTTTTCTTTCTCAGAAGCCCATTTCTTCCTGGTTTCTAGATCTAGGAGACCTTCTTCTTCTAAAGGACATGCATTCTGATGGTTTGTAGGTAAGTTTAGGCAGGGTGGCAGGTGTGAACTTGGAAGCTATTCAAATAAATTCTAGTCAAAAGTGGCTGATTTTTATTTAGGGGGATGTTAGCCTTGGGCTCTTTCACCTCTGGTATCTCTTTGCCTTTGAGGATAGGTCTTACAACTATATTGTCCAAATATCCACCAAGACCAGTCATCTGACAGTGATGAGAACCCAAACCACTTGCAGCCGAACACCTTACTACACTCCATGAATGTGACTTTTTCCCTTGCACTGTCTTCTCCAACACAATTTTACTGCCCCAGAAATTTTTTTCCCAAGAACTTAAAAGTTCCAAAGAATGACTATTCTCTCCTTTAGGAACCTATGGAAACTCATTTAGAATTGCTCCATGTTTCAATGGATACATGAAGTGACTGTTTATTCTCTAAGATTCCTCAATATCTTTGCTTTAAAATCTTTAATTTGCTCTATCCAGCAATCCTAGAGGATGATGTTATAGTCTTTTTGTTTGTTTGTTTGTTTGTTTGTTTGCAGTTTTTAGCCAGGGCTGGGTTTGAACCCACCACCTCCAGTATATGGGGCTGACACCCTACTCTTTGAGCCACAGGCGCTGCCCTAATGTTATAGTCTTTACCCAATCAAAGCAAAGGACCTCCCTTAAACCAGAATCCTGCCCCCAACCTCATAAATATCCCAGCTTTGCCCTCCTACCTTGAGACATTACTGTGTCTCTATCAAGGTAGAAACTGTCAAAGCTGTAAGCAATAAATTCAGTTTTCTAAGACCATTAGGTTATTTTGGTGATTTTATAGAAAGAAAAGTCTGGAGGGAGAGGGAGGGTGGGGGGAGTGAGGATAGAGGGCCGGATCACACCTGTGGTACATATTTGAAGAAACTTCTTTTGCAACAAGTTTTTGAGGAAGTCATACTCATAGAACCAGGGACAGAAAATTCCAGCAAAGCTAAGAGAAATAAAACATCATGGTTTCTGAGTTTGGCATATGTGATTAAAAGACTGTAACAAGAAAGGAACAGCCTCTTGCTTCACTGGTAATTTTGAGTACAGTCTTAACCTTAACCTTAAGCACATTCTATTCTGGCCCTGCCCACCCCAATATAATTGGAATGCAACTTATATCTGGAACCAAATTTGAAATAAATGAAAATTATGTCACTAACCTGAATTTCAGATTGAATATACTTTGATACAGTCATGTGCCACATAACTATGTTTTTGTTAACATTAGACCGCATATACAACAGTGGTTTCACAAGATTGTAGCATTGTATTTTTACTGTACCTTTTGTATGTTTAGGTACACTTAGACATACAAGTACTTACCATTGTCTATCAATAGTCTATGGTGTTCTGTACAGTAATATATGGGATAGGAGCAATAGGCTATCCCATACCCTAGGTACATAGTAGGGTAGACCACCTAGGGTTATGTAAGTTTACCCTGTTCACACAATGACAAAATTGCCTAATGATGCGTTTATCAGAATATATATATATATATATATATATATATCCCTGGCACATGAATGCATATAGAACTTGAATAGGGGAGGGAGGGGACACCGAAGAGAATGGAAGGGCAAAAGACCTTTGAAAACAAGAATATGTTTTATGTATCTTTGCAATCTTCCCATTCTTTCTGAGCCTGGCATAGTGCTTTGTGCATGATGATCCCTTAAGAGATATTTTGAAATAGCAGTATAAAGAAGCCAGCCCCCAAGACAGGACATTATCATGCTTAAAGAAAAATGAAAGTAGTAGAAAAGCTGACTTGTTAAGCCATATTGACATCTCTATGAAGTTATTCAACCTGTGTTTTGTCATTTCTTATCTGTAAACTCATAGGGTTGTTGTGAGGATCAAATGAATTAATGTGCATAACGTATCCAGCATATGTCCTGGTACATGGATGTTCAAATTATTCTATGTATTATTATTATTAGTTTTTTAATTACTCAGGAGGCGGCTGTGGTTTACTGTAAAGAAAAAGATTGAACTTAGAGTTCAAAGACCAGATTTTGAAATCTGGCTCTGTTACTTAGTCCCATGGCCCTGCCTGAGGCACCTAACCCATACTATCCTTTATTACCTTGCTTTTAAAAATAGAAGTAATACATCTATGCAGGGGAGTCATGAAACAGAAATCTTATGATATAGATATCCTATGTATAGGAAAATGCTTGGTACATGGTAGATGCTCAATAAATGTTAGTTCTCCACTCCATTACTTTATTCATATTACATCCCAGAGTACCTAGCTCACAGTAAAGGCCAATGAATATTAAATGAATGGCTGATTAGGGAAAAAAATCATTGGAACTACTTTCTGACCATAACTCAACCTATTTGGATTTAATAAATTCAGTAAGTGAAAGGATCAAGGTCATGGAACCATTTTTCAGATTCTGGTCACATGCTTCCAAATAGTGAGCTTTTTATGCTATGATTCAAAGAGAGAAATAAGGAAACAGACACAAAACTACTCTTAGAATTAACAAAAAAAAGGTTAGAAACAAACTATAAATTATTTTTACTTAGGAAAATATTAATAATAGCACTTGTCTCAAAATGTTTAGTAAATTAGATAGGTCAGAAGTATTGAGCAGGTCATTTTAACTGTGTAGAATGGTCTGTATATGTTCTGTCTGATATAATAGCCACTAGCCACATGTGTTATTTACATAGAAATTTAAATTAGTTAATGTGAAAGGAAAATTCTAAAAATATGTTCCTTTAGTCATACTAGCCACAGTTCTAGTCCACAGTTTAGCCACATGTGATTGGTGGGTAATATAGTGGACAGCACAAATTTATACAATAGTTCCCATTATTGTAAAAAGTTCTATCTGAAATAATTCATTAAGATTTAATTGATGGGAGGTGGAGAAAGATGGCGGAGCAAGATGGCGATCCACATGGTAGCGTAACCCATCTCTCGCAGAACAACAGGTGAGAGGGAGGGAGCTCTGGATCTTTCCCTGTGTGAATTATTGGAGTGGATGGACAGCTGGAGATGCACAGCAAATTGGTGGATTGTTGTGTTTGAGGTGTAGTTCAAAACCGTGGACTCTGCTGTAGACTTTTCCCCTGCCCGACGGAGAAGCAGCAGCAAGCCCCTCCCACAGGGAAGACAGCAGTTTGCAACTTGCAAAACCTAATTGATGAAAATTTCATTGAAGTGTGGATTTCAGAGTTTGGTGACCAGAAAGGGGTGCTACTTGGAGCCATAGAGGACTGGGCAGCCCAGGCGAGAGTTGAGGGGAGGGGACACTGCCAGGAAACAGACGTTTTGAAATATCCAAAATGGCGAACACCTTTTCCCCAGATCATTGAGAGTAATTGATCCAACAGTGCCATCCCAGTTGGGGAATCGTGGTGAAGTCTGACTGTGCAGGGTGCACAGGGATCTGGGGTGTGGAAGAGTCACTCTGAGCTGTGGAAATTGATGAGGAGGGTCCCTGTGCACTGCAGCTGTGGAATAGGTGGCAGTTCAGAGTGGCAGAAGTAACCCTGGCGGCGAGCACCTACCCCACAGCCGTCGCGGTTGCCATGGCCAGCCCCTCTCCCACGGCTGATTGTAGTTGTCAGTTTGCGAGAGAACGGGAGGGCAGAATGGAGAGATTTGTGACATGTGGACTCTGGCACCAAGTTGGGAGGTCAGATGGGAGTGCCATCTGAAGTTGAACTCCCAGAGTAGGGCACCTTTTCGAACACAGACCAGTGGAGAAACTCCAAGAATGGCGACCAGGCACATCGAGTGTTTACCATTCTAACAAAGTAATTGCTGAATCACATATAAGCCTGGGAACCACTCACTGCGCTGTCTGGTGTCCACAAAGTATATTGCATTATAAAGTTATTCCACTACAGTTGACATCTACTGCATACATAAAGATGTGTATTTCTATATATATGCAAGAATAATATTTTTGAGGTTGGTTTTTTTTTTGTATATCCTTTTCTCGGAGGAGCCATTGATAAATAATTTTTTATTTTACTTTCTTTACTTAGGTTATTTTTATTATCTTCTATTTTCAATTGTATTTTTCCTTTTCCTTTCTTCTGTTTTGTAACTCTTCCACAAACACTACTTTCTTTTTTCTCTTTTCCCTTCCTCTTCTTCCCTTCTTATAAGTTCTAAGAGTGTTTACATCATATTTTTTAGAGGCTTTTTTTTTCTCTTTTTGCAAATATTTTACAAGTATCATTTTTATTG
>CAUYRH010028430.1:0-22902 GCA_963574655.1 Perodicticus potto
GCCTGTAGTCCCAGTTACTTGGGAGGCGGAGGCAAGAGACTCGCTTGAGCCCAGGAATTGGAGGTTGCTGTGAGCTGTGATGCCACGGCACTCTATCCAGGGTGACAGCTTGAGGCTCTGTCTCAAAAAAAAAAAAAAAAAGAAAAGAAAAGAAAATATTATGAAGTGATTCCACCACTGTGAGAAAGGTGTGTAGCCAAAAGAATGTAGACCCCCGGCCCCGAGTCCCTCATAAGAACTATTTTCTTTTTTTCTTTTCTTGTCTTTTTTCTTTTTCTTTTTTCCAGGCAGAGTCTCACTATGTAGCCCTTGGTAGAGTACTGTGGCATCACAGTTCACAGCAACCTCAAACTCCTGGGCCCAAGCCATTCTCCTGCCTCAGCCTCCCAAATAGCTGGGACCACAGGTGCCCACCACAATTCCCAGCTATTTTTTGTTACAGTTGCCATTGTTGTTCTAGCTGGTCCGGGCTGGGTTTGAACCTGCCAGCCTCGGTGTATGTGGCTGGTGCCATAACCACTGTGCTACAGGCACCGAGCCGACACAAAAATTATTTTCATGTTTGCATATTCAAACCAACTCTGTGCATTTAAAAACAAAATAACATATATACCTTTAAATGGTTTTTTAAAAATATGAGGATAACAAACTAGAAGAAAATCAGAGGCAACTATCTAAACTTCAGTAAGGAAGGTGTGGAAACAGCGAGGTGAGCCATCAATGCAGATACTCCGTGAAGAAATATTCAGGAATGGATCAAGCTCAACCTCATGGAAGTCCTAAAGCAACACGGCAGTGGACTGGCACTAACCTTGTGTTCTGTAACATTCTTGTTTATCACAGAGGCACCAATAATACAAGCATCAGAGAGATAACGAGCCTTACATAGCAAGAAGCATCATTCACCGACACCATAGCAGACTCTGCCCCCAGCTCAGGGGATGGCTCCCAGCCCACAGGGCAGGGGCCTTATCATCCTCATTACAAAGACAGCGTTGAGGCTCAGAGTGGCATGTTTTAGCGGATGGTGGGTGCAGGGCCTTTGCTAAGGCTACTGTAATAACATACCACAGACTTGGGAGGCAGAAATAACACAAGTGTACTTTGTCACAGTTCCGGGGGGTCGCCAAGATCAAGGTGTCGACGGGGCAGCTCTCTTCGGAGGCCTCTCCCTTTGGCAGTTCACAGGGCCCTTCCCGTGTGTGTGTGTCTTCACCCCATCTTCCGTCAAGGACCCCACTCCTATTGAATTAAGGCCTCATTTTACCTCTCTCACCTCTGACAGGCCCCCATCTCCACACAGTCACCTGAGGGATGAGAGGTTCGGGACGCACCAGGGAATTCTGGGTAACACAATTCAGCCCATATAAAGGGAAACAAAGTTGGTGCAGAAGTAATTTGGGACAAATGCGATAAAAGAATTCTGAAAATTCTCGAATAGCCACTGTGGGCAGGAAGAGTAAGTCTATCACACAGCTGAGGACCCATTCTTCCTTAAGAAGGAAATTAAAAAGAGGCAGATTGTGCCTCATTGTAAGGTAGAACTTTCTAAGAACTAGAATTACCCAACACTGAAGGTACGGGAATGTTTCAGAGCAAACAGTTCACAGATAGTGAAGGGAACCTGCAGCCTTGGGGCCACATGTGGCCTCTGGATCCTTGAGTGCAGGCTTTTGACTGAATCCAAAGTTTACAGAACAAATCTTTTACTAGAGGGACTTGTTGTGAAGTTTAAATTCAGTTAAATTCAGTTGAGGGGCTGCACCTGACCTGGAGGACCACGTGTGGCCTCCAGGCCACACTTCCCCCACCCCTCTGATGTGCCCCTATTAAGCATAAAATGATCAAAAGAACGCGTCTTTCTCTGCCTTCGCATCGTGACATCGACTCTATTAACTTCAGCACTCCGTCTCCTCGGGGGCTCCTTTTCTAACTGATGTGAACAAGGGTCCTGCAATTAATGACATGTCAGGTTCAGTTCCTAAAATAGCTCATACAACGATTGAGACAATTTCAGGTGAATACGATTTGCAAAACAAGTTACTGTTTGCCCCTAAAATAGTCCTAATTACCCACAGGTGTCAAAACTGGAAAATTATAGCTTGAATCCAAGATAAAAGTCTAAGAATGATAAATAAAAATCCCTTTTTGATAGGACTCAAAATGGGAAGGCAATATATGTGGCTATTGTCACAATTTAATGATACTTTGTGCTGGGCCTGGGCTTGGAGCCAGAAGCATGGGTGTGATAATCACTGGCTATCTTCCTACCACGTAAGAATCTCTGCCTTTTTGTGCTGGGTAAGTCCTGTGTGATTGGCAGCTCAGAGGGGCACATAAAGTAGTTCTGGGGGAATTATGGCGATAGTGGAAGATTAATACGGGAAAATATTCACATCTAGTTTTTTTCCTACCTGAGAAATTTCCTCTAAAATCAACTCCTTTCTTCCATAAATGCAAGAGGCCCCAAGCCAAGCCCTTGAAAAGGAGAGGGCTTCCTAAATCATGCCCTTTCTCCTGGAAGTGAGAGCCTCAACCTGCCTCTCTGCGTGAAAGCAGAATCGTTGAAGAAGTCTGCGCAGAGTGTACCAGGCAGCCCCTTTCCTAAAATTTCAGTGGAGACCTCCGCCCTGCCAATATGGTCAGTCTGTGCTTATCTTCCACGCCCTCCTTTAATATCTTGTTTCCCTATGAACACTGATGGAAATGTGGACTGCGAAGGTGGTTTTCTGCTGGCTTACAATGCGCGGCCTCTCCCGTCCCTTTGGCTTTGCCGCCTTCTTGGGCTCTGAAGGTTCACTGTACATGCATATACCGTGTTTTTGGAAGGGAAGAGAGCAAACAGAGAAAGTGAACCTGGGATTTTGACTCATCATCTTCAAGTGCAGCTATGACACAAAGCAGAAAAGTTAGTTGGTTTGAAAGGCAAAATGGTCAGTTACAAATCACTTTTAAAAATCACTAAGATAAATGGCAAAAGGAAATCATCACTCTGTCTCCGCCCTTGTACGCACACCTGTCCCTGCCTGTGTCACACTGAATTTTAGGGATCTAAGTGCTTATCTTTCCCCCTCACTGGACTGGAAGTTCCAAACAGGAAAGTTCAGAATACTATCCCATCCCTGCGTGTCTAACGCCTAGCCCAGCTGGTGCAAGCTAGATACTTGTTTCTGAATTCAAGTCAAAGTCATGAACAGACTAGTTACGGAGAGGAAATACAGCTAGTTCAGGAATACATAGAATTGATAGTAATCAAGAAATGCCACCAGGACTGTACACTTGCAAACGTTTGAAAGTGTGTGCATGGTTTAGAAAGCACTTTGGTGATAGGTACCAAGACCCCAAAAAGGGTTCTAAACTTTCACCCAGCATTTCCACTTTTGGTGGCTTACTATACAACCCTCACACTTACCCTTTGTGTAGTACTTGACTACAGTCCAGGTATTGTGCTCAAGAGCCTGAAATGTCACTGCATCCTTTAACCCTCAAACAGCCCCTTCGTGGGGCAGGTATTAGTCCTATCTTACGAACTGGCACCGAGGATCCTAGACATTAACCAAAATTCCAGAGAACAAGAAGGCCAAAGCTGTGGTTCAAACTCTTATCTGTAAGGTGCTGAGCTATTTGTATCTACAAAACTTCTGATATCGATGAACAGGGTTTACTCTCATACCAATTACCCCGGCTCTCCAGGGACTATGTTTTCTACAATCAATCCATTCCAGCCAGAATGAGCGCAGAACCCAGGGGTTTAAGGCCTCCAGCCTCTACCCCTACAGATGCCAGTTCCAAGTGTCAGACCCTGGCTATCTACATTTCTGTCTAATGTGGCTACAAAGTCGGGGTTCCCACAAATCCTGCCCTTCAAGTTTGCTAATTTGCAAGAATGGCTCTCAAAACCCTGAGAAACACTTTAGTTATTATTACTGGTTTATGTAAAGGATACAACTCAGGAACAGCCAAGTGGAAAAGAAGCAGAGGGCATGGTAGACAAAGGGATGCAGAGACCCCACTCCCCCCTGGACACACCCCCTTGCTGCACTCGACATGCCCACCCACCCAGAAGCCCTCCTCTGAACCCCACATCTAAGGGTCTGATGGTAGTTCTGCTCCACAGACAGGATGTATTATATCACTGGCCACCCATGACTGGACTCAACCTCCAGCCCCTCTCCCCTACCCAAAGGTCAGCAGGTGAGGCCAGGAGTGTCAACCTCTAGTCTTGCCCTGGTCTCTCTGGTGACCACCCCAAAGTTATCTAGGGACCCCCAGCCACCTCATTAGAACAAAGAAGCTCCTCCCACCCTTATCACTCAGGGTTTGGGATTTCTGTGCCAGGAACTGGGAACAAAGATCGAATATCTTGATAAACCAAACAAAAGCATACAGTAGGGGGGAAAGAATCTCTATTCAACTAATGGTGCTGGGAGAACTGGCTAACCATACGTAAAAGATTGAAACTTGACCCACACCGTTCCCCACTTACAAAAATTGACTCAAGATGGATAAAAGATTTAAATCCAAGGCACGAAACAGTAAAAATCTTAGAACAAAGTGTGGGGAAAACTCTTGATGATGTTGGAATGGGGTAAGAGTTTATGACAAAGATTTCAGCAGCAATCACAACAACAAAAATTAACAAATAGGACTTCATTAAGCTGAAAAGCTTCTGCATAGCTAGGGACAGATCAAGTAAAGCAAAAGACAACCTCCAGAATGGGAAAAGACTTTTGCAGGGTTCAATCTGACAAAGGGTTGATAACTAGAATCTACAGAGGACTCAAATTAATCAGCAGAAAAAGACCCAACAATCCTGGGCAAGAGATATGAACAGAATCTTCTCTGAGGAAGACAGACAAATGCTCACCATCCCTGATTATCAGAGAAATGCAAATCAAAACCACCCTGAGATATCCCCTAACCAGTGAGAATGGCCCACATCACAAAGTCTCAAAGCTGGCATGGATGTGGAGAGAAGGGAACACTTTCACACAGCTGATGGGACTGCAAATTAATACAAACTTTTTGGAAGGAAGTATGGAGAATCCACAAAGAACTCAAACTAGACCTCCCATTTGATCCTACAATCCCATTCCGAGGCATCTACCCAGAAGAAAAAAAAACTCCTTTTATCATAAAGACATTTGTACTAGACTGTTTATTGCAGCTCAATTTATAATCGCCAAAATGGGGAAACAGCCTAAATACCCACCAACCCAGGAATGGATTAACAAGCTGTGGTATATGTATACCATGGAAAACCACTCAGCCACTAAAAAAGATGAAGACTTTACATTTCTTGTATTAACCTGGATTGAGTTGGAACACATTCTTAGTAAAGTACCAAAAGAATGGTGAAGCAAGAATCCAAAGTACTCAATTCTAATATGAAGGCAGTAGATGATCTAATGTTTACCCTCACAAGAAGAAAAACCCAAATCAATTCAAGGTGGGGGGTCGGGGGATGAAGGAGCAGGGAGAGGGGAGGAAGGATGAGGGTGGAAGGTCACGGTGTATGACACATGTCTTGGGGAACACAAAGTCAGAGGGACTTTACCCACCAAATACAATCAGTGTAACCTAATTCCTTGTACCCTCAATGAACCCCGAACAATAAATCAGTCAAACACAGACCAAGTATCTCTCTGTGGTGTTACAGATCCCAACCTCAGCCCTCTTTCTTCTATAATGGATGGCGAGTTACAACCTTGAAGAACACAGATGTTTTCTGCACTAAGCGATTCTTTTAAATCTCATTTAAAACCCTATAAAGTTGGAAATTATCTAAATACTCCATAAGAAGGAAATAATTTGTTGTGGACCATTAGTTTAGTGGGATATTATAGATCAAAAATTATATTTAAAAGACTATGAAATGCTACAGAAAATACTGGCAATGTTAAGCAGAAGGAAAAATTATTACTCCCATCAGAAAATAAGTTTTTATGTAGAAAAAGTATAAGGAATACTCTAGAATTATGAGAGTTAAAACTATAGAAGATATTTTTCTTTATTCTAATTTTCTTTAAATTTTACTACTGGATTGTTTTACTAGTAAATCCCTTGAAATCTGACTCTTACTAATAAGGTAAAAGGCAGGTTCTGATCTACTGTATGGCAGAAATGACATATATTAGGATATCACAAGCTTTTTTCAAAGTGACTTTGGGAAGCAAGACTCCATTTTATCCTTCGTGTTACTCATTGCTTTTTCTTTAGCTCAGCCCATAGTTTTTTTTTCTGTTTTTGTTTTTTTTTTTATTGAATCATAGCTGTGTACATTAGTGCAATCAAGGGGTACAATGTGCTGGTTTCATATACAATCTGAACTATTTTCATCAAGGGAATTAACATAGCCTTTCTGGCATTTTCTCAGTTATTATAGGAAGACATTTGTATTCTGCATTTAGTAAGTTTCGCCTGTACCCTTCTAAGCTGCACAGTAGGTGTGGCCCCACCAATTACCCTCCCTCCACCCCATCCTCTCCCCTCCCTTGCCCCTTTCCCCATATTCTTGTGCTATACTTGGGTTATAGCCTTCATATGAAAGCCATAAAAAAGGATCCAATGTGCTCAGCCCTACTCTCTCAGCCCATAGTTTAAAGGGAAAAGCAGAAGGCAGGCAGACCCGACAGGGGACAGAGGTCAAAGGCAGTAGCAGTCAGCAGCAACGCTGGGCCGGAAGCGGTGGGGGTCTCGCCCCGAGGACCCCGACAGAGAAACCCCCTGCTCAGGGGAGGGACAGCGACAGAGGGGCTGTTGGGGGGAGGAGGGCTGTTGCTCACGGTTCCAGAGGCAGGACGTCCGAGCCCCAGGCGCGGCCAGGTGGGCTCCTCCCGAGGCCCCTCCGCGCTGCAGACGCCGTCTCCCCGACTCTCCCTCTGCGACCGTCCCTGACCTGATCTCTTCCGTACGGACACCAGCCCTGCTGGACTAGTGCCAACCTTAATGCGATGACTTTAACTTAATTTACCTCCTTAAAGACCCCTTCTCCAAATCCAGTCTCAGGCCGAGGGACTGCGAATTAGGACGTTAACATACCATTTTTTGAGAAGGCCAAATCAGCCCATAATACTAAGGATGAAATGGAGTCTTATGTCCTGAAGTCACTTAGAACTTGTAGAATTAGAGGTCTATTTCCCAGCAAAGGAAATCTCTTGAATAAGGCTGGCAGTTTAGTCTCAGTTGTTGATTTCCCTTTACAGTTTCCAGAAATGATTCTCAACATTCAGCCCACAGCCGCAAGTGAAAACGTACCCAGAGAAAGGCCACATCAGGGCGCAGGGCGGCGCCGGCAAGGCTGCTTCTCACCAACATTTAAAGCAAGGGCTGCTGCAAACTCAGCAGGCTGCAGGGGCTCCTCACCCAGAAAGGGCCTCTGGCCCAGGGGCAGGTGGCGCCCACAGACGCTCAGGGACCCCCTTGCACAATGGCACCTAAAACAGCACTCTGCAGATCGTGATGTGGACAAAACTTACAACTCTCTCAAAGAGAAAAATCTAAATTGAATACAGAGGCCTTCCTTCTGATTTGAGATGTGGAATATCAAATGTTCACAGGAAGGTTTGAGTCACGCCAGCCCAACTGTGACTAGCAATGTGATGGCCTCCTTGCAAAGCTGAAAGCCACATGCGGAGGTGGCTGGTTTGGCCAGAATCCTAAAACCGTGTGTTCAGTGTCTGCCAAACAATCTGAGGGCAGCCCAGGTAAGGAGGTGGAAACCACTGTCAGGAGCTGCTGGCCACAGGTGCCCCTCCCCCAGCATTTCTCCCACCAGCCACTGGGAATAACAAGCTCCTTTTTGAAATTCAAAGCTTCCATGGAGCATCAAGCTTCATTTGCATTTGATTACAAATTACTTTAATCATATAATTTTCTGCACTTATTGGTGCTGCTGTATGTTTCAGGAATGGGCAATTTCAGTTTAGACAAAGCAGATGGAAGGGAATTTTAGACCCATCTGGATGGAGTTGCTGCCTTTGATCCAACCAAGACCAGCTGAGGCCCATGGATGTCCAGGTGACGGGGACGCTGAGGGCAAGAGGACTCAAAGACAGGACAACAGCACATGCAGAGTGACTACTTGAAATCTTCCCTGGAAGCTTCAAGATCTGCAGAGAGGTCCTGAACACGTGTCCTGCAATCTGCAAAGGTCTCATCAAACTATCAGACATTGGTTATGACACCAAGCTCAGCAAATCTGAAACTGGTGTTATTTCCCAAGTCTGCCTTCCTTGATCCAAGATTTCTCAGCTAAGGCACGAGGAGGGACAGAGGTTCCACTTACGCAGAATTTAGTCAAGTGAAAGAATAAGAACTCCAAGGACCCTCTTATGAAAGAGTCACCTAAATTCAGAGCAGAAACAGTGACCAGAAATGGAGAAAGAGGACGAACCCAGACCAGTGAAAATGGTAGAACATAAGACACGGACATGCTGGGAAAGTCAAGTCTGGCTTGAGCAATATGATTTATCTGCCCGGTTTCCAGCTTCTGGTTTCTAAAAACCTGACAATTCATTAAAAATGCTGACCTTGACAGGCTGCTGACTGGGAGGATGAAATCACATACGTAAAGTACAGAGTGGGGCCCCAGTGTCTGTCCTGTCCACATAAACGCGTGAGGAGTGGCGTACACACTCTTCCAGAATGACCTGGCCCTCTGCGCACGAAAGCACCTTCTCTGCTCCCTTCCAGAGCAGGAATTCTCAAAACATGGCTCCCCAGACCCCCCACAGCATCACTTGAACCCAGAAGACTGTTAAAAACGAGTATGTCAGGATACACCTCAGACTCATGGAACCAGAAAATCACCCTCCAGGTCACTTCGATGCATGCTAAAGTCTGGTGACTGCCTGGGCGCACAGTAAATTCACCCGGGAAGAAAGACCACAGCCGCACCCGGATGAAACGAATCAGAGTTTCTACCAACAGGATCCCAGCCCAGAATTTCATCTTGTAAAGTCTCCACCCGTTGGTTCTAGTCACCATGGTCTGTGCAGCACCAGGTGAGGACCCCACATGACAGAAGGTGGAAGGACAACTGTGCCGAGCGCTACATGACGTCTCCTTGGAGGTCCCAGACCCCATCCCCAGAGGCAGTAGCCCTCAGAACCTAATCACCACCACTTAAAGGCCCACCTCTTAATGCTATCACATTGCCCATTACATTCAACACCTGAAGTTTGGAGGGGTCACAGTCAAACCAGAGCAATGGAGACTGCACAACAAAATCTGTATATAGTTCATTCTAATGTTCAGTCTTCCAATCCACAGCACAGATGTCTTTCTAGTTATTTTTGGCTTCTTTAGTTTTGTTTTGTTGTTGTTGTTGTTGTTGTTGTTGTTGTTGTTGTTGTTGTTGTTTGAGATAGAGTCTCATTCAGTGGCCCTGAGTTGAGTGCCCTGGCATCTTAGCTCACGGCAACCTCAAACTCTTGGGCTCAAGTGATTCTATTGCCTTAGCCTCCAGAGTAGCTGGGACTATAGGTGCCCTCCACAACATCTGGCTAATTTTTAGAGACAGGGTCTCACTCTTGCTCAGGCTGGTCTCAAACTCCTGTGCTCAAGCAATCCGCCCACCTCGGCCTCCCAGAGTGCTGGGATTACAGGCGTGAGCCACCAGGCCCAGTCCAGCTTCTTTAATTTCTTTCATCAATGATTTATAGATTTTAGTATACAAGTCTTTCTCTTCCTTAGTAAAACTTATCCCTAAGTATTTTATTCTTTTTACCACTGTCATAAATGGGATTACTTTCCTACTTTCCTTTTCAGATTGTTCATTCTTACATATAGGCATAGAAATGCAACTGATTTTTGTATTGTGATTTTGTATCCTGCAACTTTATTCAATCTGTTTAAAGACAGAGAATGGGACCAGAAGCCACAGAATGTAAAAAAAAAAAAAACACACCTCTAGAGCCAGAGAAGATGGGGACGGAATCCCCCCCACAACAGCCCTGGTGGGAGCACGGCCCTGCTGACACACTGAGCTGGGTCCAGGGAAACTGCTTTTGCACTTCCAGAGCTGCTAAGAGAATGAATGCATGTTGTTTTAAGCCACCAAATGTGTGATAATTTGTTACAAAACCAATTTAAAACTGATATACTTATGTATACTCAAATAATGCAAATTAAAAAATAGAAGAGAGGTTTGGGAGAGAAGCTAAGAGCAGCTGAAATTTAATGAAGTCCCTGTATCGGGCCAAGCTCTTTGCTGTTTGCTTTCCGTGGATAATGTCTCATCCTCACCAGTCATGCAACAAGGATGATGACATCATCATCACCATTTCATCATCATTATCAGCATTGTCATAATCACAGTCATTGTTGCTATTACCATCATAATCATTATCACCAGAATTTCATCATTATCAGCATTGTCATGATCATAGTGACACTATTATCATCATCCTCGTCATCATCACCATTTCATCATCATTGTCATTACTGTCATTATCATAGTCACATCACTGTTACCATCATCATCATCATCACCATTTCATCATCATATCAGCATTGTCATAATCATAGTCATCAATACTGTTAACATCATCACCTTGTCATCACCATTTCATTATCATTATCAGCACTGTCATAATCATAGTCATTGACACTGTTACCATCATCATCATCACCATTTCATCATCATTGTCTGCATTGTCATGATCATGGTCACATCACTGTTACCATCATCATCATCACCATTTCATCATCATTATCAGCGTTGTCATAATTACAGTCACTGCGACGCTGTTACCATCATAATCCTGATCATCATCATCACTATTTCATCATCATTATTAGCACTGTCATAATCACAGTCATCGTCACTGTTACCATCACCAGCATCAGGATCGTCACTGTAATCATCATTAATCATCATCATTTTCATCAACCTTTTCCATCATTTCCATTTTAAATATGAGGAAACAAAATTACAAATAGAGTTAGGCAACACCCCCCAAGTCATCCCCATGAGAAACAACAGTTTGAACACATTGTCTGGTTGACTCAAAAGTACAATTTCCACAGGGAACTTTCCACTAAACAAATGAACACTCAGCACTGTGGAAGAAGGCTTTTGCATCAAGTTACAAAACTCTAATTGGAGCACAGAAAGTTATTCAATCTTTATAGCCTGAAAGTAGAGCGGCTGAAGAAACCACTTTTGAAGAGCTACAGAACAGATTTTAATGATGGCATCTAGCAAAAATCAGTATACCCCACAGAAGAATGAGGTAGCGATCCCATAGACAGAGTTCATAAAGAAATTAACACAGTAAAATATCACTAATAGGCTGCCAATTCAATACCATCTTGCCCAGAAGAAATTGTTTCTGCATCATCAACCTCTAACAGCAACTTTGCTATATCTGAGCTATCATTTCTCACATTAATGGCCTTTTATCCCACTTGGGAACTGTCACCTAGAACAAATAAGGTCTTCACAAGGTCCCAGAAAATGAGAGAATTTTCTTCATAAATTATATTTTTCTGAACGTGTTCCCTGTGCTGATATAATGAAAGAGATTAACCTGCTACAGATGTTGGATTTCACACCCCTAAAAATGCAATGAGGAGTTGCTCATACTGGAAGGAAAAAATCCAATTTATATAAGAAATTAAAATCTGAAAAGAAGAAAATTCACTTTTCTAGAAAACAAAATTTTGTCATGACACAAAAGAATTGTTCTGATAACATGTTTCTGTCTGGACAAGCAGTCTGAGGATCTTTCACAAGTCCTCATCCGAGGTACTCTCTGCATCATCTCTCAAAATTTCCCTTTGTCTCTGTGACGAAAAGAGGTCAAAATTCCCTAAAATATAATCTATTGATCAATAGATTGGAAAGAGGGACATCAGCAAGATAGTGGAATAGAAGATCCCTTGCCCTCACTCCCTCTGCTAAATTATAATTAGAAATTATTCAGAGAGAGGAATGCCACCATGACTTCACCAGAACTCAGGGAAAAGATATGAAACGCCCCTGGGTCCACAGGATTGAAAGAAGCTGCAACCGGTAAGAGGAACAGTGATTTTACCACCTTCTTGCCCAAGCTGGCATAATACTAATCACAAAAATATTCCCTAGACACACCCCTTACACAGTGAGAAGAGGAAACTGGAAGTGGATGTTTGCTCTCCACACCATCTGGGACCCTGTGCAGGAATCTCATTTAGTCCCATTCCGTGGGAACCACTGGGAGTGCCAGGAGAGCTGAGCCACCAGGAGTGAACTGAGGAAAAAAGCCAGGTGCTGATCACAGCGACTGGTGCATGGATCTTGGTGGATGCTCTGTGCTCTGGACAGCAGGGACACCACCCTAAGACTGGTTGGCACCTGAGGCCTGCCAAATGCACAATATGCAGGGAGGCCCAAAGGTCAGATTTTCCACAAAGCACAGGTGCTTGTGTGCAGCTTTCCTCTGACTTGGAAACAACTAAAAGATTCACAATTAAGGTGGCGCCTGTGGCTCAAAGGAGTAGGGCGCCAGCCCCATATGCTGGAGGTGGTGGGTTCAAACCCAGCCCTGGCTGGGAAAAAAAAAAAAAAAAACAAGATTAGCAATTAGTTCCCAGTGCTTACTTAAGTTTTCCTCATTTTGGGAAACAAACATTTAGCTCCAGTATAGCATTTAAGTTCCAGACCTAGAAGCAATATAAGGGCAGTGATTTAGTTTTGGTCTAGATTTTAAGTTTTAATGTTTACTGTAAGTCTCCCCCAGGCTGGAAAGCAAAAACAAGATACCAGTGAAGTTCTGATATTAAGTACTAAGGCCTAACACTGCCAAAGAACACCTTGAAAAGCTAGAAGAGGTAGCTATCTCCTGAAATTCACAGGCATGGACAGAATGAGGTAAGGACTGGGACAATTTGGGGGAGTATGATACCACCCAAACAAACCAAGAAAGCTCCAGTAATGGATCCAGAAGGATTGAAGCTCTGTGAAATTTCTGACAAAGAATACAGAATAATCCTTTTTTAAAAGATCAAGGAATCACAAGAAAATGCAGAAAGAAAACTAAATAAAATTTAATTTTTTTCTTTTAGGGGAAAAAAATTTTTAGGGGAAAAATCCAGAAACAAAATGAGAAATATGACAAAGAAAGAAACAATTATAAAAAATACAAATCTCAGAAATAAATATTATAATAACTAAACTGAAAAACTCATTAGTAATCTTCAACAGCAGATTTGATCATGTAAGAAATAATCACACAAAAACTTAAATTTCACCTCAAAAAAAAATCACAAGACAAAAGAGAAAACAATTTCACTGTTATAAAATAAGATATTTCATGCAAAGTATTAACTCTGCCCTCCCCAAAGCCCAACCTCCCAACAAACAAAAAACTATCTGGCAATACTGCTATGCTAACATATTAACCACAGTATAATCATTCATAGGAAAACAGTAATTAAGCAATGAATTAAATTAAATAACAAAGTTCAAACTATCATAAACTCATAGACCACAATGAATTTACAAAATAAGCAATTCCAGAAATCTTATAAATAATAAAAAAGAAGAAATATTTCAAAATCATTCTACTTGATCTGGATACACCTAATATTGAAATTGGAGAAAATGGATTGCTATAAAGGGAAATTATAAACATGTTTCACTTATAGATGAGGATGCAATATCCTAAACAACATATTGACAAGTTGTATTAAAAATTAATGTTTAGGCTCGGCGCCTGCGGCTCAACGAGCTAAGGCGCCAGCCACGTACACCTGAGCTGGCGGGTTCGAATCCAGCCCAGGCCTGCCAAACAACAATGATGGCTGCAACCCTAAAATGGCTGGGCGTTGTGGTGGGCGCCTGTAGTCCCAGCTACTTGGGAGGCAGAGGCAGGAGATTCGCTTGAGCCCAGGAATTGGAGGTTGCTGTGAGCTATGATGCCGCGGCACTCTATCCAGAGTGACAGCTTGAGGCTCTGCCTCAAAAAAAAAAAAAAAATTAATGTTTAAGTAATGTACTTTGATCAAAATTGAATCCAATTTATATGAAAGTTAGTCACTATTTTCTTTTTTTTTTTTTGGTTTTCTTTCCCTTGCCCCCTCCCTCCTTCTGTGTCTGCACCAGTGAGAATGTCCTATATTACAAAATCTCATGATTGCAGATGCTGGCGCGGATGTGCGGAGAAAGGAACACTTTTACACTGCTGGTGGGACTGTAAACTAATACAACCTTTTTGGAAGGAAGTATGGAGAAAGGTCAAAGAACTCAACCTAGACCTCCCATTCCATCCTGCAATCCCATTGCTGGGCATCTATACAGAAGGAAAAAAAGACTTTTATTATAAGGACATTTGTACTAGGCTGTTTATTGCTGCCCAATTTACAATTGATAAAGTGTGGAAACAGCCTAAATGTCCTTCAACCCAGGAGTGGATTGGTAAGCTATTGTATATGTATACCATGGAATATTATTCAGCCATCAAAAATAATGGAGACTTTGCAGTGTTTGTACTAACTTGGATGGAGGTGGAACACATTATTCTTAGTGAAACATCACAGGAATGGAGAAGCATGAATCCTATGTATTCAACTTTGATTTGAGGACAACTAGTGACAATTAATGACACAGTGGGGCATGGGGGAAGGAGAGACCAGACAGAGAGAGAAGGAGGGAGGGGGTGAGGGAAAGAAAACAAAAAAAAAAAGGAAAGAGAATAGTGACTAATTCTCACATAAATTGGATTCAATTTTGACCAAAGTCCATTACTTAAACATTAATTTTTAATTCAACTCGTTAATATGTTGTTTAGGATATTGCATCCTCACTTATAAGTGAAATATGTTTGTAATTTCCCTTTATAACAATATATTTTTTCCAATTTCAATATCAGGTATATCCAGATCAAGTAGGATGATTTCAAAATATTTCTTCTTTTTCTATTGTCTATAAGATTTGGCATGATCTGTTTTTTGAAACTCTCTTTTACTTTTATTTATATAATATTAGTTGTCTATTTTGGGGGGCTTTGTAAAAAAAAACAAGAAGTTAACTGATGACTTCATACTGAGCCTCAGAGTCAAAGCATTCTATAATAGACATACTCTTATTTGACAATGTGAATGTTACTTTCTTGGCATTATTATTACTAATATTGCTTAATATTTCAATGCAATAATGGTCTGTTTTCTTTTCTGAATCTATTTATCTTCGTTCATTCTTTACGTGGCTTTTGTTTCTAGTCCTTGTCTTAAACATTGTTATTGTTATTAAATTTTAAGCCTTTTAAATTCTGTGAAGGCAAAAAATGGAAACCTAATAACCACATGCATAGGTAAAAAAAAAAATGATATTACTTCCTGGCTCTTCACTCTTTGAATATGTATTTTTTGCCTGAAATTAAAGCATAATAATAGTAAGATTGATGCTCTGGTGTGGTAGGCTTCAAGAGAAAGGCAAAATAGGACTCTGGATATTGAAGAGTTTCTTAAAAATAATCAAAATACTGATCTCAAATGTCTTGCAGTGTGTACAAAAAATTAAGTACCAAATTTTTAAAAAGTCCCCAAATCTTCTTGATTATTGCATGTTAGCATTTAAGGACTACAACATCAATGGTACTCAGATTGTGCTAAGTGTGTGTTGGTCTCTGATGGCTAATGCATACAACCCATAATGACCCAGCCCTTCTGAAAGTCTTGTCAGTCATAACAAGTGGTTATGACCTGTGAGCATCTCTGAGCTTCTTAAAGTTGAGAGACTATTGGTGGCAACTACATTCTCGTAAAAAAAAAAAAAAGGCAATAAGATCAATTTCCTGTGAGCTGGTTTGGATACAGATGTTAAGCAAAGAGGTGATCTGACACTATTTTATATCCGATGTCAATGAACTATGGTTTGTGAACCAAATCCAGCCCATTGCCTATTCAAAAATGAAATTTTGTAAGTAAAATCTATTGTTGACTGGCTTCCCCTTGTCCTACAGTCTTCTGTCCACAGTAGAACAGAAAATTCTGCCTATTTCCCAGTTTCCTTGTGGAGAAGTTCACAGCCTAGAACAATCACACAAATCACACTATAGCCTTTACATAAATTCTGGCCCACTGCTATGTTTGTCAATAAAGTTTTATTGGAACACAGCCACGCCCATTCCTTTACATTTTGCCTGTGGGTGATTTCCAGCTACAGCGGCTTGAGTAGTTGCCATAGGGACTCACAGAACCTAAATTTTTTATTACCTAGCTCTTTACAGATAATTTTGCTGGCTACTGCTCTACATGAAGGCAGGTTTTTGAAGCACTTGCACCCAGAGAAGGTGATGAGAAAATTAAGTCATCACCCCCAACATGGAGGTAGACACCCACACTCAGACTCAGAGGAATCTAACAACTAACAGTGGACTTAGAAGTAGCAATGTTGGCTCAGCAGAAAGACATGATTTGTCACATTAAATTAATGACTTCAATGTGAAATTGGATGGTCTTGAACTTTTGTTTGCATTTAATTTTTAAGTTTGTTTGGTTTTACAGTTGTGGAAGAGCTAAAAGAGTAAGGAAATTTTTTTCCAAGAAAATGTGTTGGTAAATATTAATTTTACATTTGAATAAAATAATTTAAGTGGTACCAAAGCACCTGGAGAAGTTTTATAATGGATGTGTGCATGACTTGGCTTTGAGAAACATTGGCAAAGCATCTCTCCCCCCAGGACCTTAGCACTGAGCTCCCTGCACTCTGTTTTCTCTCTCCTCTTATCTATATCCTTCAACCAGGGGCTATCTCTAAATACCAGATACAGTAAATGCTGTAGAAGTCTCTGTGCAGCCACTAGTCTCTGCCTTTGCAGCACAAAAGCAGCCATCAACATGGTATAAACAGATGGGTGTGGCTATGTTCCACTAAAACTTGATTTATGGACATTGAAATTTGGATTTCTTATTTTATGTGCCAGAAAATAGTTTTTTCTTTTGATTTCTAACCACTACAAAATGCAGAAATCATTCTTAGTTGCTGGTGGGGGATGGCTGTAGTTTGTCAACCTCTGTCCTTCACTATCAATGAATGAATTTTTCTAAACCGTAAATTTTATTGTATTCCTGATTACAAATCTTGCCCTTGGTCCTTTCTTTCTTACTTGATTGAGTTCATTTACCTAGCTATGGCTTTCAATTCTTTAGAATATTTTTTCCTATCCCATTTTCTTCCCCACCCTTCCATGAAATGTGTGCTCTGAACACAGTGAGCTAATGATTATCTCCCTGTTATTCTGTTGTGTTGTTCTTAAGTCACTTTCTCCCTTCCAAGAACTGTGATCTCCCCAGATTGCCCTTCCCCTCATTCATCACTTCACATAGCCCTTCTTCCTGACCAGGTTCCCTGTCTTATGCAAACACAGCTCCTGCTGAAGCCTCTCACTTTCACGCAGTGCTCAAAACCTCCATTATGGATAACACTTGTTATGCTGAATTCTAATTCTTATCTGTGTGTTTTATTGCCCTGATTGCCTGAGCTGTTTGAAAGCAGAAATGACAGCAATCCATCTCTGTATCTCTGTATCTAGTACAGTATCATGACACCAACTAGAAGCTCAACAATGATTTCTTCAGTGAATGCTCCAGCAATTACTACTAATAGAAACAACAGCTCTTATTTACTGAGTACCCTGTATGTTCTAGAAACTGTGTGAGTACTGTGCATACATGATCTGAGTTAGCATATCAGGTTCAGTGCATTTTTCCCTCCTGCTCAGGTTTTTTTTTTGTTTTTTTTTTTAATTAGGTCACAACTCCTTCATTCCACAAGGTGATATATTTTCAACAGGGGAATTTCAAGCATTGGAGACAGGCCGATGGGGGAAATATTTGGGCCCCTCAAATCACGTTAACTCTGCCTTGAAACTAAGCCGGTTCCATCTGCTTGCCCTGTAGCACCCTGTGCCCTACCAAATTCTTACTAAAGAAAACATAAAAATAAAGTGTTGGTATTTTAACAGAATTGTGCTTCACCTTTGTCACTGGGCAAAATTAGGGCTATTCCCTGCTTTAGTGAAGTTGCTAGAACATAAATGAAGCCTAAGTTAAGTCAAAGAGGGCCCAGGAGACCTGACTGTGCACTCTCCTCCTGGATGAAGCCAGAGGAGAGTCCCTTTGTTTGGCAGTGGATACTTTCCAAATTTAGAGTGTCCTTAATGACTCTTCAACTGCATTACATTCTGAGGATAATTAGTGATGTTGCTGCTCAGCTGTTCAGCATCAATCAATCAAAGAGGATATACAGAATTTGCAATAAATCCACAATCTGAATCCATTCCAGGGAGGAAAAGATATCTCCTTCAAGGTTCAATAAAAGAAGCCCATCACTCTGGGAAATACATTTAGCGGGGCAAGAATTAAATAAGTAAGAGGCCCTCGTTAGCTTTCGTGCAGTTGCAATTCATTTTTTGTCTTGTTCTTCAATGGTTGGGGATAAATGACGAGAAAGTCTTTATGAGGGAATATTATAAAAAAAAAAAAAAGCAAAGCAGGTTGGACACTGAGTTTCTCTGAAAATGAGGTAGCATCATCTTTTATAGCTGCTTGTTCCAAAGCTACTTTCCAGAAATGTTCAATGAGGTCTTTTCTACTCTGTGGCATGAATTGTGATGGATATGGGGGCAAACATAGGGCGGAACCAAGTACAGTACTTGCTTTTGCACTGTCCCAGCAGGAAGACTAGTCCCTAAACTAAATGAAGAGATGATTTCATTCTCGGGGGTGTGGCCGAGCAGGGCTGAGGAACATGAGTACAGAGAAAAACCCGCTGGATTTAACACCATGAAAGCAAGGATGAAGATGGTTAGGGAATGAATGGAAGGAGCGCTAGTAGAGAAAGTGAATGTAGACAATTGTTTTCACAAAATTTTGTATGAAAATGAGAGCAATATTGACGATAGTTTAAAAGGCAAGAATGGAATCCAAATGGGATTTTCTATCACATCGTTTTGTTTTAAAAGACAGAAGAGGCTTATCTATTTAAAAGTTAAAATTTTGATGTCAACCACTAATCTGTTTTCCCTCCTTATAACTTTTCCTTTTCTGAAATGTCACATAGGGCCAGACGCAGTGGCTTATGCCTATTATCCTAGCACTCTGGGAGGCCGAGGTTGGTGGATTGCTTGAGCTCAGGAGTTGGAGACCAGCCCGATTAAGAGTGAGACTCTGTCCCTTAAAAAAAAAAAATAGCCAGGCATCATGGCAGGCACCTTTAGTCCCAGCTACTTGGGAGGCTGAGACAAGAGGATCAGTTGAGCCCCAAGAGTTGGAGGTTGCTGTGAGCTATGATGCCACAAAAGTATGATGTCTCAAAACAAACAAACAAACCCCAAATGTCACATAAATGAAGTCATATAGTGCATTACTTTCTTAGGTCTTTTTTCACTTGTCATGCATTTCAGGTTCATCTGTGTTGTTGTATGCATCAATATTTCATTCCTTTTTATTGCTATGTGCTATTGCATGGTATGGGTGCATTAAAGTTTCTTTATCTGCTGAGTTAAAGAACATTTATATTGTTTCCAGTTTGGGGCTATCATGAAGACAATTGCAGCAAATATTCACACACAAGCTTTTGTATGAATCCAATTTTTCCTTTGTCTTGGGTAAATACCCAGGAGTGGGATTGCTGAGTCCTATGGTAAATATATGTATAACTTTATAATAAACTGCCAAAGCCTTCTCCAATGGGGCTGTATATTTTTCCCTCAATATAAGCTTTTCAAAAATTAGTGAATGAAATTAAAAATGTATGAAAATCAAGGACCTACTAAAGAGGGAAAAAGCACAGATATAGAAGAGTGCTAGCACAGGCAAATCCTAAAATTCCCAGAGAAGAAGGGGATGCGATCCAGAGCACAGGTGCAAGAGCTGGCCTCGCATAAGAAAAACACCCCCTTTCTTTTTGTGACAAGGGAAAAATGTGGGGAGGTTGGGTGGAGATGTCAGTTTGGTACCAGGGGATTAGAAAGAATTTTTCCATCTTCCTTTGAAGCAGAAACTAGCAAGAGGAAAAATAGAAGTAGAAATCTGAGGTCAGTGGAGAAGATTTCAAACATTCTTTGCAGAGTGTGGAGAAACAAGCTGCCTAGAGGAATAGAGTAAGACTTACCGGCAGTGTTGGGTTGGTGATCAGCGGTATCGATTGATTTGTTTGAAGCAAATGAGTTTATGACATCAGTGAGAGAGTAACTGAAATACTGGATAGTTGCTCTTAAACTAGAAAGCCAAGGAATAGGGGGTTGTGGGACGTTCTGATTATTTAAGCCCTTGTTTTATAGCTTCAAACCTGCTTGGAGCCAGGCTTGGTACTCTGTAAATACCCTGGCCAGTCCTATTAGACTCCAACAATAGGGAGCACTAGGGGGTGACCTTCAAGGAATTTGGGGCTTCCCATCTGCCTAGAGTTCTTGTGACTATCACCCAAGCAGTGTTCCTTCACTGCTGTTGGCAGCAGCACATTACAGTGAGCAATACTCATGGAACCAGCCTCACGGCACCTTCTCAAAAAACAACAGCACCTGCCATGCCTGCTCCTCCTCCCAGATCTGAGTCCTCCCCATGAGACTCCTCTCCAAGCACCTATGCCTTAGTAATCCAACTTTCCCCCTCTGTGTCTCCCTTTCTAGCTGTGGTAGCTTCTTGCCACAGTCACTGAATTCATGATACCTTAAAGTTAGGGAGTTTGCCTTTTCAGTTCTTCAATACCTATTAACACTTTTTAATATTAAATTCTCACTGTTCAAATAAATTGTGTGGTTTCCTTCTCTCAAATGAGCCCTGACTGACACAGGAATCATTGAACTGGAGATACCTACAAAGTGAAAAAACAGTAGTAACCAAGATCTTCAAGCAAGTAAATTGGAAGGATAGGAGGTTCTCTGGCTTGAATTAGTGATTTGGCGTGGAAGAGCTTAGAGGTGCTGACAAGGTGGAGAGGACTAGTCTCAGAATGGATGGCTGAGATGGAGTGGAGAGTGAGATTATCAAGGATGAGGAAATGATGGCTTTGAGATGCATTACCTTGGCTGCCTACCTGGCTGTTGTAGCCAGCAGGTAATGGCAGTTATCAGTGAGGAAAGACAAAAGGTGAACAAGAATTAAATAAGTGAAGAAGCAGAGTCCATAATGTCATTAGATGAAAAGGAAAGGATGGAATGGGGTATTAGAATTGAGCAGCTTGAACTTCAGAAAAATGGTTTGCTTTTTTTTTTTAATGAGATGGAACAATGGTACAAAAATGTAGAGTGAAATAATAAAGACAAGAATATCCATACTTTCTGTCCCCTTGAGTCATGTGGGTAAGAGAAAATAAATTATTTTCCTCTGAGAGACTGCAAGGACCACCAGGTTAAGGCAAAGTGGGTATTTGTTATCAAATACCAAATAATAAAGGCTGCCATGAATTTGGTAAACACTTTAAAATGAATTTGTGTTATTAATCACAACAGCATTTATTTGCATTCATGAAATTCATGTCAAGACACATTAACTTTTCTGCATAGGACCCTGATCCATATATATGAATTATAGGAGCTCATAGCAATTCAGTTAGGGCTGTGAGTAGTCACAGCTCACAGATTACAGGATAGATCTGGAAGGCTCTTTCTCACCCTTGACATTCCTGGGTCCTCTTCACTAGCATGAGGTGCATGAGGCTACCATGGGAGAAGCATTAACTTTTGCATACCACTAAAGATTCATGTTTTAAAAATAGCAGCTGAATGTGGGCTGGAAGTAGAATAATGCTTGAGCGCATGTGTGGTCACCAGGACCCGGGGTCAGCAAGGTTAGCAATATGGTGGCGCATGAGTTCCTATTGGATTGAATGAGCTGGTAAAGCATCTATGTCTGAGGATGGGTCATCTTCCCCAGTTCTCCTTCTGCCTGATGTTTGCAAGCAGGACAGCTTCTTATGGAATGAATAAGTGGTGGGGGAGGCACTGTGGGATAATAAGCCCCACTAAGTGACGTGTGTGACAACCCCCACAATTAAGTTGAAAAAATAAAAGTGACGTATTTATTTCTCTCTCCCAAGTTTCTAAAACAGGTCAACAAATAAATAAACATAAATATTATAAGTTACAATTCTGAGTATGCACATAACCATAACTAATAAATGGTTGCTAAGGGGGAAAGTAGTGGTAATGATTTTTCTTTGTTTCACTTATTTGTAAAATGATCAAGTTCACAAATGAACTGTGGAGAGTTTTGCTTTCTCTAATTATCTATCCACTGAGCTTTCTAATCATCAACAATTATTATTTAATGAGGTCCCTTGTCTAGAAATAACTGGTGATAAAATATATTGTAGGAAAAATTCCACTCTCAAGAAAAAAATAATATGTAATAACAAATAATCAACTGAACAAGATATGTACTATACCTGGAGAGGTGATGTTATAAAATTTTACTAAGAGGTATTCAAAGATTTCAACAAGAGGAAAAAACATACACCATGATCCTGAATGGCAAAACTCAATATAGTATCTCCAATTATCTCCAATCTTAGTCCCCCGGGGACTTCTTTGTATCTGGATGATAAGTTTCTAATTCTCATCTATGAGAATATCCTACCAGAAATAGAGAATTGAATTGTGAGAGAAAAAAAGAATAATGAAAATTCAATAGATATTAATATGTATTATAAAGCTATAATTATTAAAACAGCAAAATGATGGTACAGAAATGCATGCTTCAAGTATTTTTATAGTTTCATGTCTTAAGTTTCAATCTTTGATCCAGTGAGAGTCTATCTTAGTTAATGGTGAAAGGTGAGGGTCCAGTTTCAGTCTTCTGCAGGTCGCCAGCCAGTTCACCCAGCACCATTTGTTAAATAAGGAGTCTTTTTCCCACTGAATGTTTTTAATTGGCTTGTCAAAGATCAAATAGCGGTAAGTAGTTGGATTTATC
>CAUYRH010028433.1:0-25556 GCA_963574655.1 Perodicticus potto
TTACGATAATACATCAGCTCAAACAGTATTATCTGTGAGGGAGTCTGTAGCTAGTAAACAAATACTTGTATTAGAACAACCTCCATACTCACCTGATCTGGCCCCCAATGACTTTTTATTTACCTGAAGATAAAGGAAATATTGAAAAAAGATATTTTTATGATATGTAGGACATCAAGGATAACATGATGACAGCTGTGATGGCCATTCCAGAAAAAGAGTTCCAAAATGCCTTGAAACAGTGGACTAAGCCCTAGCGTTGGTACAAAACTTCCCAAGATGAGTACTTTGAAGGTGACCATAGTGATTCAACGATGAGGTATGTAGCACTTTTTCTAGAACAAGTTCGAAAATTTACTTGTCAGACCTCATATGTTGATGTCCTAACCCTCAGTACCTCAGAAAGTGATTTTATTTGGAGATAGGTAGATGGATATGAGGTAATTAAGGTTAAATGAGGTCTTTAGGGTGGGCCCTAATTCCATATGGCTGGTGTCTTCATAAGAAGAGATTAGGCCAGAGGCACACATGGAAGGGAGAGATGAGAAAAAGAACAAGAAGGCAGTCATCTGCAAGTCAAGGAGAGAGGCCTCAGAAGAAACCAAACCTGCCAACACCTTGATCTCAGACTTCCAGCCTCCAGAACTGTGAGAAAATAAATAGCTGTGGTATTTTGTTATGGTACAAATTAATACTGGAATTCTCACCAATTCTGCCATCCTTCTTTTAGGGATTAAAATTACTACTCTGAATCACAATGAAATAGCTCCACACCCCTGCCAGAATAGCTGATGTGAAAAGATCTGACTTGATGTGCGGTAAGGATGGGCACTATTGAAGGCAGAGTAGGTGCCTACTCAAAGGTGTCCACATCCTAATCCATGGAACCTATGAATGTTACCTCACTGGCAAGAGTCTCTTCATGTGTCATTAAGTTAAGCATCAAAATTGGGAGGTTATCTTGAGTTATCTGGGTGGATCCACTGTTACGGCATAAATCTTAAAAGTGGAAAAGGAAGAAGGAAAACAGAATGTGGGAGAAAAAAGAGGCAAGAGAGATCTGAAACATGAGAGGGATGGGATCAACCACTGCTGCTTTGAAAGTGGAGGGAACCCATGTGGAAAGGAATTAGAGTTGCTTCTAGAAGCTGAGAAGAACCCCAATGACAACCCTCATAGAAATGGGGTCCTCAGTCCTACTACCACAGGGAACTGAATTCTGTCAATAACCTGAATGCTCCTGAAAGCACATCCTTCTCCAGAGCCTCCAGGAAGGGTCACGGTCTTCCCAGCACCTTAATTTTAGCCTTGTAAGACCCCAGGCAGTGGACCCTTCTGAAGCATGCTATACCCAGACTTTTCTTTTTTTTTTCTTTTTTTTTTTCTTTTTTTGAGACAGAGTCTCAAGCTGTCACCCTGGGTAGAGTGCCGTGGTGTCACAGCTCCCAGCAACCTCAAACTCTTGGGCTTAAGCAATTCTCTTGCCTCAGCCTCCCAAGAAGCTGGGACTTATAGGCATCTGCCAAAATGCCCAGCTATTTTGTTGTTGTTGCAGTTGTCATTGCTGTTTTAGCTGGCCGGGGCCAGATTCGAACCTGCCAGCCTTGGTGTATGTGGCCAGTGCTCTACCCACTGAGCAACAGGTGCCACCCTTTTTCTTCATTTTTGACTTTGACTCCCTTGATAGAATGCCGTGGCATCGTAGCTCACAGCAACCTTAAACTCTTGGGCTCAAGAGATTCTCTTGCCTCAGCCTCTCGAGTAGCCAGGGCTACAGGCGCCTGCCACAAAGCTGGCCTATTTTTAGAGACAGGGGTCTCCCTCTTGCTCAGGCTGGTCTCAAACTCCTGAACTCACTCCCAGAGTGCTAAGGTTACAGGCGTGAGCCACACACCAGGCCTTTCCAGACTGAAACTAGAGAAACTCTGAGATAATAAATGTGTGGTTTTAAGACAATAAGTGATAGGAAACTAACACAGGGGCAATTGGCCATTACCTACACTCCTGTGGGTATATAAACTGAAGCAACTACAGCATCTGTTAAAGCTGCAGGGGCATCCACCTGTGCTCTGACACTGCTACACCCAATAGAAATGTGTCCACATGTCCCCAGAAGACATGGCAGCAGCTCTGTACACTCTTGCTCAGAAGCCTCCTCAAAACTCCCATCCCTGTTGGAGTGGACAAAGGAGTCACGGCCTATCCACACAATGGGATCCTACTAGGCAGAAGAACAAGACAGCTACAGCTACACATAGCCACTGGGTGTATCTCACAAAGAAACTGAGAAAACAGACACCTCCCATGTGATTCCACTTATTGGAGGCTAAAAATGAAAGAAAACCCGTTGATGCAAATAGAAGCTGAGATGGTCACTATGGGGTAGGGAATGACCATGAGGGGCACTAGAGTCTTCTCGTGGCAGGTCACGCTGTGTTTCTCCATGGGTGTGGGGACCGGGGACATTTGCTCAGTGAGAATTCCTCAGGTTTCACACTTCTGATTCCTGCATTTATCTGTATAGTGCAATAAACATTTAGATAGAAGAAAAAAAAAAAGAAAAGGAGCCAGGTGTGGGGAGGGGGCTATTTTTGCCACTGCTCCTTCACTACTGTGGAATTCCACCAGTCATTGCTGTTTTAGGGCAAGTTCATAAATCACAGTGATGAAATGAAATATTTGACATTGTATCGCTTGACATCGCCCAGAATTTGACTGGGTTAGGCCACGTGGAAAGCTTGACATTAAGGAGAGCTGGATGACTATATGGGTTAGAGGGTTTACACGAGTCTACATGATATTGGGAATACGAAAATGGCTCTGTGTTCCTCCACTTTTTTAAAGACTTAACACCTCCCAGAAAAATGTTATATTTGTGTTTGTTGAGGTCCTGCATGTGTCTTACCAAGTGCAGTACTAAGTTATTCACAAAGGTTTCCCCATTATCAAGATAAATGCCACCTTCCTTTGCATGCCTATAAATGTTCTCTGTTATCTGACTTCTAGCTGCCTTAGTAAGCTCATTTCTTACTCTTTGTCACAGCTTCACTCTGTTTCATTCATATTGAATGACCTGAATAGGCCATTCTATTGTCTTGCTTCATATATATATATATATATATATATACATACATATATATATATATATATATGTTTTTTTTTTTTTTTTTTTTAGATAGTCTCACTCTGCTGCCCTGAATTGAGTGCTGTGGTATCATCATAGTTCACAGCAACCTAAAACTCTTGAGCTCAGGCAATCATCTTGCCCCAGCCTCTGCAGTAGCTAGGACTACAGCATCCCCAGTAGCTAGCCCGCCACAACATCCAGCTAGTTTTTTTATTTTTAGTAAAGATGGGTCTCGTTCTTGCTCAGGCTGGTCTTGATCTCCTGAGCTCAAGCAATCCACCCGCCTCAGCCTCCCAGAGTGCTATCATGCCAGGCCCTTGCGTTATATTTATAAAGATGCCATTTCCTTTGCTTGGGTTATGCATCTGGCCATCTCCTATTTATCCTCAAGATCTAGTTCTAATAGCATCTCCTCTTTAATAAGGCCAGAAGACGCAAGTGAAGGACTCAGAAGAGGCAAGTGAAGTTCCCAAGATGTAAAAATACATGGAGGCAACTCACTCTCAGAGTTGCACGTAGCCTCCTTAAACTTTGTGCCCTAGGCCCTGACCTTCCTTGGTGTGTTCCACCCTTACTCCCAGAACAACTTGTCACCCGTTCTTACAAACTCTGTACTTTCCACATTAAAGCATTTACTACATTGGCATTGGATTGCATTTTCTTAAGATGGAGACCATATCTTTTCACCTTTGTAGCACCATCACCCAGGTGTTTTTGAATAATAAAAGTAAAATGATAGCCTATATATATGAGCATTTACTTTGTTCCAAGGCATAATGCTATGTGCTTTCTTGAATTTGAATTATTCAGCCCTCACAACATACATCCTATCTCTATATTATATCTTCAGTTTTGCAGAGAAAGAATGAACCAAAATGTTAAGTAAGTTGCATGGCATCACACAATGAAAAGTGGCAAAAACTGGGATTTGAACCTCGGTCCTTCTGATGCCAGACTCCGTGTGTGCAGCTGAACAGAGTGACTGCACTACATTGAACAAGAACTGAGGAGGAAAAGACCATTTTTCCTATATTTTTCAGAGTCTATGACAATCTCTGCAAAAATATCTGTCCCTTAAGGGCAAAGAGGCTTTATGAGATGAGATGGCATTTTGACCTTTTGTCTTCCTGGTGAACAGAGTCTTCAAATGCTGACTTCTTTCCCAGTCCCCAAAGGCTCCAATATTAGTGGGAGACGTGAACTTAAGCACTGGTCCCAATCTAGAAGTATAAAAACAAAAGGTCCAAGCAATGCTTTAGATGGCTTTGACCAAGGACAATTGCTGTTCAGAGGGATTTGAACCCTATTGATAATCCAGCCAGAAAATTCTGCCTGGTTGGCACTGGATCATTTGCTGGTCAGAGGTTATAGAGACAATGTGACTCCTCGGTCAACCCAAATCCATCAGCCCAGAGCGGAGCGTCAGTACCCCCAGCCCATGTTGCTGCTTCACATTCTGCTCTTCATGCTCTCTGCTAGTCACAGTGCGTAGCTAGAGGCAGCTCTTTCTTCAGTGGAAAAATATTCTTCATCCTGGAAATTGACACCAAGCCAAGAGTCCCAAATTCAAATTAATGTCCTATACTTGGACTTGGTGAGGGGGGGGGGGGAATAAGACAAACTATAAGCCACTTGCCTTATTAATCACACCTTTTATTTCCTGTGTTTCTGAAACCTTGATGTTGAAGACCTTGCTGACCCTGGAGAGGACTCTGAGGACTTGCCAGTTCCTAGAGGGAGTAAAAGACTCTCCTGGGAGCTCCTTTCATAGGCAGATGAGCCAATCCCATATCTCCTTTGTCCTTAAACACCAGGTTTTTATGCACTGAGCCACTAAGCTCCTGCCCTAAATACCCAGAATAGTGTACTGGGCCAACTGTTCCCGACGTTTTTGACACCAAAGACTGGTTTCATGGAAGACGGTTTTCCAGAAACTGGGGTGGGGATTAGATACTCATAAGGAGCATGCAACCTAGATCCCTCCCATGCACATTTTACAAAAGGGTTCGTGCTCCCATGAGAATCTAAAGCCCCACTAATTTGACAGGAGGTGTAACTCAGATGCCAGTGATAAGGAGGGGCTGCAAATACAGAAGAAGCTTCATGACTCACCTGCTGCTGTGCGGCTCAGTTCCTAACAAGCCACTGAGGGTACTGGCCAAGGGTTTGGGGACTGCAGTTCTAGACAGTCCCTACAACCCTGCAATTACTGAGAATTATTCAGACTAGCCAATCCTGAACCTGTCTACCCTGCCTTGCCTTGCCTTTGGCCAAGGAAACCACAATAAAGGCTCTCGCCCACATTTTATCAACCCTGGTACCTCTACCTGCAGCCCCCACCCTGTGACATAGAGTGACCTGCCCCTCCTCTTGAAAACTGTGGGTAACAAATTACATTTCCAATGGCAATCATCTCCCAATCTGTTAGCCTCACCATATTTGAATAATAAAAAATAAAAACTATGCTTTAAAACATACGCCCATGTAAAGGAAAAGAGTCCATACTCACTTCTAGCTGATTATAGCTAGACAAGAATCAGCCCAGCAGTACAAACATTCCAATTTTTTTTTGAGTCAAGCCAGAAGCCTGAATTTTATTTTAATCTCTGAAAGTTTTAATGTTGATAAGTAATTCAAATTTAAAATGCTGTGTGGTTTATGTGTGTACCCAAACATGAAAGAGCAGAGGAAAACAGAAACAGAAGAAATGGAACAGCCAGACACAGTTGCAACATAATGTAATCTCTGGTTTTCCATCTCTACCCTACTGGAATTGGCCAAAGCAGACCAACCAGACCAAACACTCAGTTTTAGGTCTGAGGAATCAATTTCTTCCTTTCTTTTTCTTTCTTTTTTTGAGACAGAGTCTCTCTATGTTGCCCTCAGTAGAGTGCCATGGAGTCACAGCTCACAGAAACCTCAAACTCTTGGGCTTAAGCAATTCTCTTGCCTCAGCCTCCCAAGTCACTGGGACCACAGGTGCCTGCTACAAAGCCTGGCTACTTTTTGGTTGCAGTTGTCATTGTTATTTAGCTGGCCCTGGGCCAGGTTTGAACCCACCACCCTTGGTGCATGTGGCGGGCGCCATAACCACTTTGCTACAGGCGCTGAATCAGAAATGAATTTCTTTGATCATTATAAAAGGAAAGCCTTGTCAAGTTTTTCTAACCTGACTCCCAGTAAGAAATACATTTTGCACTACACCATGCACACATTCATATCTACCTTCCCACCAAAAATAAAAATGTCACTCTTTCTCTATTTAATGTATTTTATTTTGACATTTTCTATGCTGTTCCTTTTAATTTTTTATGATGCTGGTCACTATCCACTATATTGATTTCACAACCTGTCAGTGGATCTCAAACCACAGCCTGTAAAAAAACAACTAATTCAGAGATTAGCGATACCAATCCATTATGTTACAGATAAGGGAACTGAGATTCACAGAGTACCAAGAGTTGTTCAGTATTACACAAGATAAATGGCAGGGCCAAGCCTAAACTTAATTATCAAGTCAAGACCATTTTCCTAATGTATTTATATCCCTAATTGTATAGGCTATACATGAGTAAGTCTAGGTTCAATCAGAGACAGAGCCATTAAATGTATGCAGGCACATACATATGTGTGTGTACTTGGACATGGGCGTGTGTGTGCGTATACTAGTACATGTATATGTGTATGTGTGTATATGTGTGTGTGTGTGTGTATACAGAAAGTGCCAAGAAAATGTGTACACATTTTAAGAAAGGAAAAACCTGGCCGGGAATGATGGTTTACACCTGTAATCCTAGCACTCTGGGAGGCCAAGGTGAGTGGATTGCTTGAACTCAGGAGTCCAACACCAGTCTGAGCAAAAGCAAGACCCCCATCTCTACTAAAAATAGAAAAACTAAGTGAGTTTTGTGGTGGACACCTATCGTCCTACCTACTTGGGAGGCTGAGGCAAGAAAATCACTTGAGCCCGGGAGTTTGAGGTGGCTATGAGCTGTGATGATGATGCCACAGCACTCTACCCAGGGCAACAGAGTAAGACTCTGTCTCCAACCCGCAAAAGGGACAAACCTTGTTAAAATTATAATATCATACACATATACCAACAATGTTGATCATGTCCATTGTATCCCGTATCTCTTGTAATTGCAGAAGTCAAAGTGACTTGAGTTACAATTTTAATGCAGTGTTTTTCCTTTTTAAAAATGTGTATATTTATCTTTTTTGGTCCTTCTGTATGAATGAATTTGTTATGGAGAGGCACTCAGATTAGCAACAACCTGGGAGCTGCAAAATGGCCGCCACGGCACTTCAGCCTCCAGTCTCCCCGTAAATCTCTCTGTGGTCCACGCTTTCTTTAGCAAAATAGAAAGCAGGCTCAAAGTTCATTTTTAAAAATTGAATACCTATTGCTTCAATCACTGAAATCAGGACTACATGGTATCTATAGAGAAGAAAAATAGCATACTTTGTTTTTATTGCTGTCCCTTCTTTCTCCCAGCTTTTTATTATCTGAAATTTCAAACCCAAATTATGTTCAAAATATTAATGTTTTATAATGGGAATTGCCCAAGTTTTAGTCACATTTGCATATTGCTAATTAACAACAATTCTCTGTCTTATCTCTATGTTCAATTGATTCCATGACTTTCTGCCAGTCCTTTTAGGCTTCAGATTTCCTTTCCTAAGTTTCATTCATTTTAATTCATCTGCACACTAGACGATAAATTCTTTGTAGAGTTTTTATTTGTTGATTTTCTTTTAGTAGGATACTTCTAAGGCCTTGAATATCTGGAAATTGCCTTTCTATTTCTGAAACCCATTAAGCCCCCCAAATTTAACCCACCCAACTTCTAGTTGATCTTAACTACTCCCACTAGCCAAACAATATATAAATAAACTCCCACTGGCTTCCTTTTGGACAAACCTCTGACTGTGGGTCACTGTAACAGTTCCTTACAGTTGTTTTTCAGGAACTAGAGGGCAGCCAGTCAAGACCACCACTCACCCTTTAACTGAGCTTATACAAATGCCCAAAAGGTAGTCTTTTGAAGTCAGAGGGCCCAAAATTCCTCCCTCAGATCATACGAATAACACCACCATTTTCTGAACATGCCTCTGGCATGTGTGCAGATCACCAATTAAGTAACTTTTCCTTACTCCCAATATACACACTCTCACTTCCTAATTAACATATATATTCAATACAAAAATATAATGATATATCTAATTGTATTAATTAGCATGTGTTAATATAGTATGATATGTTATATGTTGAATTATGTTAAATTGACATGTTATTATAACATGTTGTTTTATATATTTATGATTACATGTTAGAGCATATTATCACATGCCATTATATGTTAAATGTATTAAATTAACATATAAGTCTTAAAAATAGAATAAACCTTAACACTTAAAATGGTTAAATTAGGAAAGAGAGGAAATAGGTTCTAAGAATCAGGAATTGAAAATAGATTTCTTTGAATAGAACTCATTTGATAGATCTGTTTTTGAAGCCACAGCTAGGACTTTACATAATTATAAAACAAAATTAAATAAAGAGAAATACAATCCCCAGACTCCAAAAGTAAACAGGTGAACCTAATTAGGTAACCAAAAAGGGACTATTCCAAGTGACTCTGAAGCACAGTAATTTGACTTTATACCCTTAATGGAATAAATCATAAGGACAAAAAATGAACAAACAAACAAAAAAAAGTCTGAAACTGCTTTCAGTAATAGCAATGTAGGTGCTGGTGCTGGTATTGTTATTTCAAGACAACAATTAATCAAATGTGTAATTATATCGGTGTCACTGAGAACTGAGATTTTGGGCTCAGTGGAAAGGAAATACAGAAAGGATATTGATAAAGCCAGACAAAATCCCAGTTGGCCTCATTTTCAATTGAATATAAACTTACGTTATATTTTATCTTAAAAGACTACGCATGTGAGGCGGGGCCCGGTGCCTGTAACTCTAGCACTCTGGGATGCGGAAGAGCAAGGATGGCTTGAACTCAGGAGCTTGAGACCAGCCCGAGCAAGAGCAAGACCCA
This sequence comes from Perodicticus potto, assembly GCA_963574655.1. Classification (NCBI taxonomy): domain Eukaryota; kingdom Metazoa; phylum Chordata; class Mammalia; order Primates; family Lorisidae; genus Perodicticus; species Perodicticus potto. The sequence continues at coordinate 9,187 of CAUYRH010028433.1, forward strand.
ATCTTTACCAAAAAATAGAAAAAGAGCCAGGCATGGTGGCTCACAGCTGTGGTCTCAACTACTGGGGAGGCTGAGGCAGGAGGATCATTTGAACCCAGGAGCTTGAAGTTGCTGTGAGCTATGATAACACCCCTGTTCTCTATCCTGGGTGACAGAGTGAGACTTTGTCTCAAACAAACAAACAAACAAACATATGTCCTAGGTCTGTCTACTGAAGAGTCCTAGAAATAATCATTAACTCAGGAGCACCTGGCAACCAGGTTGTAGTTGCTCTTCCTACTAAAAAGAATGAGAAACTTTTGGTTGGTTTTATATGAGGGGCAGGAAATGTGTAAGTCTGAAAATAGCTCATACAAGAAAACCATCAGAGAGGACTACGGTCATTGTCATTGTCTTTCAGCACTTAATCTAAGGCCAGCCTTAATTTTCTTACTTTGTGGGTAGTTTACTTCACCTTCGGCTTAATAACTGAAGTATGCTTTCTCTTTGAACTTCAAATATTGTGTCAGGTTGTATGTGGGAGTGAGTTCTTCATTATTTTTCTGCTGTCTGACAGAAAAATATATATATATTTTTTTGCTATGGAGTGTAGGTGTGGTGTTAACTCATATCCCTCATTTCATGATAGACCTTCATTGTTTATTTGGAAAGACCCTTCTCTTGCATTATATATTGGGGAGAGGGGTTGTGTTATTTCCTTTTGCTTTTTTATTTCAGAATATTACAAGGGTATAAATGTTTTGGCTACATGAATTGTTTTTGTACAAAGTTGTAAGTGTGCCCATCACCCAGTTACTGTGTATTGTCTATTTCCTTTTATTCTCAGATCCTCTCTGACTTCCCTGACCTGCTTCCTCCCTTTGGCAACCATTCAGATGTGTTAGATGTGTGGTTTTGTATTTCTCTGTGCCCTTGTAAAACTTGTAGTGCTGTTCTAGGCATACATATTTTTAATTCCTATAAATGGTATTGTACTGTAAACCTCATTTGATTCTTACTCTTTTTCTTTCTCTTTCTCTCTCTCTCTCTCATTTTTTTTAGAGGTAGGGTCTCTCTCTATTACCCAGGCTGGAGTACAGTGGCATCAATCACAGCTCATTGTGATCTCCAACTTTCAAGCTCAAATCATCCTCCTGCCTCAGCCTCCACGGTAGCTGGGACTACAGTTGCACACCACCATGCCTGGTTAATTGTTCTATTTTTTGTAGACATGAGGTCTCTTGCTAGTTGCCCAGCTTGGTCTCAAACTCCTGGCCTCAAGCAATCTTCCTGTCTTGGCCTCCCACAATGTTGGGATTACAGGAATGAGCCACTGAGCCCAGCCTGCACATTTTTACACTCGGCAAACAACACTTTGTTGTGGCTGAGTCTGATTTGTTGTTTCTGACTTGTTGGTATTGTTAATACACAGCATGTGAGCCATGCCTTTGACCAGTCCATACCTCAATGATTAAACCTAGACTGCCTTTAAATCCCCACTACCACAAACAACACTTTGATAAATGTCCTCACAGCTATCAACTTAAAACCTGCATGATAATTTCTGTAGAAAAACATTCAGAAGTGAGAATTTTGGGCCATATAGGACCTGTATCTCTGGTGGGTTTGCAAGGACTATGTCAGTCCAATCCTTACCTAGCAATGTGGGAGGGTCCCTTTGTCCCTGACAAGTCTTTTTCAATCTCACATTTTCACTGTGCTCAATTCAGTAATCTATAATTTTGTTTGTGTCTTTTCTTTGATGACTGCAAATTATTCAATAGTTCAATGTATGTTCTTTGTCCACCAGAATCACCACCTTTGATTTAATATCTTTAGTGTTATTTTATGTTTAGATTTTACTCTTTATCATTTTTTTCTCTTCAAACTAGAAAACTTCTCAAATTTGTCCTCTTTTTTTTTCAATTCAATTTTCCAGCCTGTCAGTTCTGTACCTTACTGTTTCTAATACACTATTTTTAAATTTACACTATCAGAATGTAAATTGGTACAGCCATTTTGGAAAACAGTACTGAGGTCCCTCAAAAAATTAAAAATAGAAACACCATATGTTCCAGCAATTCCACTTCTGGGGATACATAGTATATCCAAAGGAAATGGAATCAGTATCTCAATGAGACAGCTGCAGTCCAATGCCCATTGCAACATTATTCACAATAGCCAAGGTATAGAAATGACCTATGTGTCTGTCATCAGATGAAAGAATAAAGACAATGTGACAAGTACACACACAGAGGGTGACAAAAAATGTATACACATTTTTAAAAAGGAAAAACTGTACTAAATTAGTAATACTCGAGTCACATTTGACTTCTGCGCAATGATAAGAGGTACTCAACATGACTTCTATCCATCTTTTGTTATCATTATATAGTATTACAATTTTAATCCAGTTTTGTCCATTTTTTGACACGCTCTGTGTGTGTGTATAATGGAATTTTATTAACAGTAAGACAAATACCGTATGATCCACTTACATGTGAATCTAGAAAAGTTGAAGTTGTAAGAGCCACAAGTAGAATGGTGGTTGTCGGGGGCTGGGGAGTTAGGAGGAATGTGGGAAATGTTGGTCAAAGGGTACAACATTTCAGTTATGCAGCTAAGTCTCCAAAACAGATGGAATAGAATGTGCAACATAGCTACTATAGTTAATAACGCTGCATTGCAGACTTGAAATTTGCTAAGAGAGTAGATCTAAAGTGTTCTCACCACACACAAAAAAGAAAAAGCTGCACAAAGTGATGGATGTGTCAATTAGATCAATTTTGTTAATCATTTCCTAACATATATATATATATGTACATCATAACATCATATTGTAAACCTTAAATATATATGATTTTCTATATGATTTTTATTTGTCAATTGTATCTCAAAAAGCAAAAAGTAAAGAAATTTAAGTTGGCCTAACTCCTAAGCCTAAGTTTTCTCTTACTAGTATTCTCTTTAACTGCTTTGACTTACTTTTTCCTGAAGCCACCTATACTTGATTCAATGAAAACATAATTAATGTGTAAAATTATTCTATATCGTTTTAGAATAATCAGACTTGTCTGGTGAGAGTTCTAAACACAAGAAGTTTTGTCACAGAACACGGCAAGTGCATTATTCTTGGGTTCCACCTCTTTCCACTTGGATGCATTTAAAATATGCATGTCAAATCTTAGGTTGGAAGGCTGATAGCAATAGATCCTTTCTCAGCCACTAGAGTTTTTCTTATTTTTAAAAGTTCTTGGACTTTTTTCTTCATCCGAGGTGTTCAGTAATTTCACTAGGATGGGTGGTAACCATTTGGTACCAATGTTTCCTAATTCATGTTGGGTCCTTCCAATGTGTAAATGTAGTTTCTCTTTCATTCAGAAAGTTTTTTCCTCTAATATCATGTTTTTTATTCCACTTATTTTTTTCCTTTCTCAAAAAGGACTGCCAATTATACACATATTTCAACTTCTTTGCTCTCCAGTCCTTTCTGACTCTTTGTTCTATTTATTTTTTTGCCTTCCAAAACCTATATTTTATATTCCTAACTGTATTTTCAGCAGTGCTAACTCCTCTTATCAATATATCCACCATGACTTCTGCATATAGTATGAATTTTTCCCTCCTATATGTTTCTTAAGTTCTACTAAGCCATTTTTCTTTATCTTAGCTTAATTTGTCTTTTTTTTTTTTTTGAGCCATTGTATCTCTCCCTTGATTTTCTTTAACTTCTTTGATTTTGTGGAGAAGCAATTGTACCATTTTCCTCTGAATTGCTACATAATTTTTCTAGTTTACATTCCACATTTGCCTTTTATTTTATTTTTTAAATTTTATTTATTTTTAAGTGGGAGTCATTTCTGCTAGAGAAGCTGTGAGCTCAAGGGTGGTGTGGAGGACAGGCTGAGAAAGCGAACAAGGAGAGCTGGTCACCCAGAATTAGGGATTGCATGTCAGGACTCTGTCATCCCAACTGTGCTGTTCAGCTTCCTCTCCCTGCAATTAGCATTTTCTCTTTCTTTAGGCAGTATCTCTGCATATGTGTGTTGGTGGTAACTGTCCTATTTATCCTGCAGTACTGTGTCTTCCAAGTCCTTATCTGATGATTTGGTGCTTATTTTTCTTCTATTCCCTCCCACCTCTCTCCTCTCTTCTTTGCTACACCAATATCTTGCTTCTTGTTAATATCACATCCCTGCACAGTTTCTAAATCATTCCCCTCCAATATGTGACATTTGAATGGGACTCAAGGATGGCTCTGCATCCCAATCTGTTCCCCAGTCTTTGTAGAGGCAATGTATGGCAGGTACATTTGGAGAAGACTGCAGGCTGACTGAGGGCTGCCACAGTGCATCTCTTCCAGATGGAATGCCTTGATTTGGTCAAATTTAACTCTATTTAGCAGACATTCTCCATAGATGATAGTTTGGAGCTGCAAACCTCTCCTACTTGGTTATTAAATATAAAATTGTATTTATTGCTTTTCTTTATTTTTGTTTTCAGTGTATTTCAGGGGAAAAAAGTGGGCAAAAAACAATTTTAATTCCTAAAAAGTTTGGAGAAGTCTAGATTAGTACTTTAAAAAGATCACTTTGAAGTTAGCAAGAAACATTATGGAAGACCAGGTTGAGGGGAGGATGTAAGAGGCAAGAGGTCACTCAAGCCTAGAAACAGACAGGAAGATCATTTAGAGAACTAATAAATTTATGCGAGAGAGATGATGAGGCTTAGGAAAGGTCATGGACTGAAAGATAAGAAGAAGGGAGGGAAAAAACCTGGGGCTTTGGAGTCACGGGATCATTGATGAGAATTTATGTGATAAAATCAGATGGAAGCATGCAGGAAAGGGAAGTGAAATCGTGCACTTTGGAATGAGAAGTAAAAGATGATTCTGTAAAAGAAAATGAGAGGTAAACAGTAATAAATAAATAAATAAGAGGAAAATAAACAAAGCAATAGTGCAAAGCAAAGAGTGTTTCTAAATGGGAGATGGTTCCTGGTGGCTGATGATGCTGAGAGTTGGTGTAAGATAAAGTCATAAAGGTTGAGGATGAATTTAGTGACATGATCATCACTGTAACCTCAGTGGTGGTATCAGCAGTTGGTAGAAATGGAAGCCTGATATCAGGGGACTGAGGTATGAATGGAACATTGCAAAGTAGGGTTAATGAATACAGAAAATTCTTACACAAAATGACTGTAAACAGAAAGATAAATATAGAAAAAGAATATAGGATCACTTCAAGCAAAATTTCTTGGATAATGATACACCATGTATTAGCGCTTTGGGATGCCGCTATAGCAATAATAGCCTGTATTTCTATGGAAATTTAGTTTAAAGGGCTTTGCATACATAAGCTCATTTAAAATTCACCTCACTAAATCATGTCAGTTTTACCAGTGAGGAAACAAAGGCTCAGAGAGATAACAATGAAGCAACTTTCGAAAGGATAAAGGACAGAAATCAATTAATACATCATTTTGACCATCACTTGGGCACAATCCTACCACTCAAGTCTGGGGTCAATCTCAGTGTCAACATCCTCTCTAGAGAGCAATCTAGAGTCAACATTTCACGTAAGCCCAAACCCACTCTGCCAACAGTTAGATTAAAATCCATGCCTTCATTTCCAGTGAAATAAAATTTCAAAGTCCAGTTAGCTTTCCATTAACTTCTTCAGAACATTTTTTCTGCCTAGGTATTTCCATGCAAGGCTGATACTACTTAATTGCCTGAATTAAATATTTTACAACTTAAAAGGGTTTTCTGTACAACACGATTTATAAATATTCATCCTGCATAAGGGCAGAAGCAAGAGAAAGTTGATTTCCAGTGGCTGCCTTTGTAGCAAACTATTCAATAATAACACTCACAGACAGCCTCAGTGTCTAGGTAAAATATTTTTGGAGGCTCAAACCCATTATTGAAAAACAATTTCTCCAAATGAATAACCATTTTTGCTGAGCTGCTAAATAACTTCTGCTTGCCCATAACAGGGACAGTCTTAAGGTGATAAGATAGATGACAAGCAAATATCAATACACTGGCTTTGGTCTCTATCTATCAGTTTGGCATTGTGTGGACTAATTAGATGATAAAATGTGATGAATGTGTATTAAACTTAGCCTCTCCCTGGAAGCTCCCAGGGGTCCTTTCCCATTTTCTAGCTGACCTTTTAGAGCTCAGCTTTATTGTATGTGAATGCAATTAAATCAATTTGTCAGATATTTGCATTAGTCTGGCTTGTTCAGAATTCAATTATTCAGTGTCAGTTTACTGCCCTTTGGAGGCTTGTGAACTGGCTCATGTCCAAGTGGTGGATAAATGCAGGAATGGGTAATATGGTGAGGATTCGAGCCCCTGAATGCCTTCCCCTCAGGGGTATTCTGAGATCCAGCTTACCCAGATCCTTTCTCCTCCCAGGTCTCAGGAGAGAGAAAAATGAGCTGTCAACATACCTGAGCTTTCATCTTGGCTCTGCCACTTACTGGAATAAATGACTTGAATAAGTTATTTAACCTAAGTGAGCCTCAGTTTCCTCATCTGCCAAATGGAGTTGCTTTACTTTGAGTATCTTAGAAATTGACCCCAAAAGCAGATTCAGAACGAGTATCTATTTAGGAGGTGACTGTAGCATACACGAGTCAATAATACAGAAATGGGAAGAAGCAAATGTGAGGTACATTAGTGGGCAAGTTACCACTGTAGGCAACTGCTGCTCCATCCCTGCAAGGACCTCTGGGAGATGGAGTAGAATGTTCACCAGAATGGTCTTGCCCAAGCAGCAAAGAGCTCCATTAACTGCCCTCCATTATCAGTTGAGAGCTGATCTGGGGGTGTTGACTCTCTGGCACTTAGCTCTGCACTAAACAACACTGGCTGAGCCAGAGCATTCTTCTGAGGCCAGAGAACATCCTCAAGCAGTGAGACACAGGCGGTGTCAACAGGAAGCCTGTGGATCCAGGAATATGGTGCTGCACCAATGGCATTCACTATAGGGGATAAGCTTCATTGTGAAGTCAAAAAGTGATAATGCATAGAGAGTACTTAGTACTATGACTGGGGGGGGTAATACACTCTACATATGATAATTAATATCATCATTTCTGGAAATACATAAATCTAGGAAGATGACTTTCCTCAGTACAGGGATTTAATGATGATCCTAAGTATGTGCCAAAGGGAAAGCCACCATCTTATCATATATGCATTCCTGGGGGAGAGTAGAAGGTAAAAATTACAGAAGTCTTTATTAAGGAGATGACATTTAAACTGGATTTTTAAGGATAGGTAGGTGTTCACCCAGCACAGAAAGGAAGTTAAGCCAATTCTAAGCAGAAGGAATGGCAGGTGTAATGATACAAAAACATGACACAGTATATGCTTGTTGACCTGCTTATAGTTTAGAATGGTTAAAGTATAGGATGAGAGGAAGCTTTATGTCATGATGCTGGAATTCAAGTCATGAGAGAATTCCTGCATCATTTAAGGGCATTATGGTCTTATCCTATAAGCAACAGGGAGCCATTGGATCTACTAGCACTAAGCTTTTAATAGACTCTTCAGTGACACACAAAGGAAACCATTTGTAATAGAAATCAATGGATTAATGGCCATAAGTTCAAAAGATCTACTACAAAGGAAAGCAAGAAAATGTAATAGCATTTTATGTGGAAAATACTTAAGGGTGTTCATTGAGTCAGCATGTTACTTTTTTTTTTTTCAAAGAAAAAAGGAGTTAATTCAAACTTAGATTACTTAGATTATGTTAAGAGAAACAGGGCAATGTCCAGATTGAGGGAAAGATAGAAGCACACTTGTTCTATACTGTCTCAGCAGCTCAGGAAGTATTAATAGTTGTCCAATTTTAAAATACATATCTTTTAGCAGGGACACTGGCACACTGGAGCAAGCCCAGGGAAGAATGAACAGAATGTCAGCATCCAAAAACCATGTAAGACGTAGATAATTGAAAGGCAAAAAGTGGGCAAGCTGTAGAAGAGAGACTCAGAGAACTCACCTGAGCTGGCCTCTGTTGAGAGGAAGAGATTATATTTACTGTATATGGTTCCAGAGGCTGACAACCCAAACTCCAGTGAAGCACACTTGCAGGCAGTAGAAATAATTAGAGCAGTCCAATAGTGGTGTATCATCCCTGGGAAGAATCAACAGAAAATGAAATGAATGCCGTCCAGAGGTTTAGAAGAGATGCTAATTCTTAGAATGGAACTAACCTCTAAAGACTCTCTTTGACTAAGATTCCATGGTCCAGAGTCATGCCACAAGAGAAGGTATTTTACAGGGCACACTACAAAGATGCCACTTCAGGGGTGGTCAAGAGACAAACGGTAGCATCTCTGTGTAGTCAGTTGCAAAGGGTTGGAATAAGGGCAGTAAGGAAAAAAAAGTTAGGCGTTTCCTTTTGTTGTATAAGGCAAATAATACAGCCTGAGAGCCTGCTATGCTGCCCGTGGCACCACATATGGCAGCCTTAGCAGTGACACGATCAGTGGCAGTGGCAGAAGAACTAGTAGACTAGTTACAATTTATTGAGTGTTAATGTGTTACCTGGTGTTCTCATTCAATTCTACTTAATCCTTGTAAAACTCTCTGAGCTTGGTTGCTTTGCTAGATGAATTCTTTCTGCTATAAACAATATTGCATGAACATAGGTATTGGGGGGTGTCACATAAAACTCTTTGGAGAGGGAGGTGCCTTCCCACTTAGAGTCTTCTCTAAACACTGGTCTTCCCTTCCGGGCAACATAAGACCCTTCTTGTGAGACACCATAAAGCATTCCTACAAAATCAAAAAATCAGGAAATTATTGTTATATCCTTCTGCTTACTAATGTGTAGGCTTTAGCCCCACCTGTTAGACAAGATGCCCCTGTCCACTTAGCTCAGACCCTGTTGTCATCATATTTGTGGTTTGTGATGCAAGATCCCCGGAGCACTTCAACCTCATGTTTTTCATTCAATGCCTCTTCTGGACAACCCCTCCCTCCCCAGCAAGTGGATGCATCTAGTGACAGGTCTTCACTCCCAGGCCATCTATCTGAAAGGTTTATGTCTCTTAGAACACCACACCTTTCTGCTGAGGATCAGGAAACTTCCCAACACATCCCTTTTACAAAGGGATCTGTAACATCACAAACTGACTTCCACAGTCCTGGGGGAAAGTGCCTATGGATAGCATACACCCCTGCTTATCCAACTATCCCCCCACCCCTTTATGATTACTGAATGATTTCTGAATATTTGTTATTCCACAGTTGGAGAAGAGCTAATGAATAAATGTATCCTAGGCAAGGTTCTTTTTGTTGTCTGAAACCAAACAAAGTAAATGAAAATGATGCAAGGGCATGGCTTGGAACCAAAGGTTAGAGAGCACAGCAATGTCTCCCAACAAGGGACTGCAACCCAACAGCAGTTGGAAAGTGGTCAGAACCCAGCAAAGCACCTGTCTCTCCCTTCTCCTCCACCCTAGTCCCTCCCCTCCTTTTCTTTTTCTCTCTCCTTACCTCCCTCCTTCTTTCCCTTTCTCACTCCCTTTCTGGGTCCGGATGGTCTTTCATCTCCCCTTCCATGTGTTCACTTTACTCCGTTTATTCTCAGACTGGCTATTGCTGGCTTAGAGAGCAAATGGCCAAATGTGGCTGCCCTGTAGCTCCCAAATTTGCATACTCATGTTTCAAAATAACCAGCAGAAAATAAATCACATATCTAAACCCAATTCCAAGTTCCTGTGAGGAAGAATATCACTTCTCCATGTAACATAACTGCTCCATTTTGGGTCAAGTGTCCAGCCCTGGTTCAATCAGCTGAGCCCAGGAGATAAGACTGCACAGTTCAAAAATGCTTCTAGACCCATCCCTGCACAGTGGGGAGATATGGGGTGAGTTGAGCTCTACCCTTCTAGCTTTATGCCTGAATCACAGAGCATCTTGGAAAATCCCTTCTACCTTGACCAATACTCTGAGATTCCTTTAATTTATTGACACACTTATTCTAATTCCTTCTACCAAGTGTTTATCTGTATCATGACAAAAGACCCTGCGAATTAAGTTCCTGATATCAAATACTTCCTTGATAGATTTCCATGGTAGTGGCATAAATGGAGAGGGAGGGAGGTTAGGAAAGTTTGGGGAAGAAAGCTAAAGAAATGGAATATAGCAGTCTTAAAAATTAGGCTGAAGGCTTCCTTCAACTAAAGATTATAGAACCTTAAGTTAGTTTCCATCAAGAGAGAACAAGTCAGTCAAAAGTTCCAGATGTGTGTGACACACACACACATATATCTAAGCTTTAAAAGAGGTAGGATAAGACAAAAAAGACTTTTGAAGGAGATAGCAAATTTCTTAAGTGTGCTAGAATCTTCAAAAGAACTTTAAGTATGTATCTTCTTTTAGGCAGGGAAATATTGAATTTATATCTTCTGAGAAAAAAAATTTGTTTTTATTGAAAGAGCAGAGGGTAAAATCTTTATTATATATGTTTGGAAAAGGCCCAGGTGTAAGGTTGCTTAATGGAAAGGTAGATAGTGGAAAAGTTAGAACACTATTTTAAATCAAACAAGTCTAAGCTTCAATGCCCTAAGCTAATTGTATTGACTTCTTTGAACCTCAGGATTCACCAATTATGAAATGAGGGTAATAATACAAAGAATTATGGTACAGATTAAGATTATCAATGTAAAGGACTTAAAACCATGTCTGGCATATAGTTAGCTTGTATCTTAAAAATATAGCCAACAAACAAACAAATTCAATTTAAAGTAAGCAGCATTGGCCGAGCGTGGAGGTTCACACCTATAATCCTAGCACTCTAGGAGGCTGAAGTGGGTGAATTGCCTGAGTTGACAGGTTTGAAACCAGCCTGAGCCAGAGGGAGACATTGTCTCTAAAAATAGCCAGGTGTTGTGGCAGGCACTTGTAGTTGCAGCTACTTGGGAGGCTGAGGCAAGAGAATTGCTTGAGGTTGCTATCCAAGAGTTTGAGGTTGCTATCTGCTACAATACCATGGCACTCTACCAAGGGTGGCAAAGTGAGCCTCTGTCTCAAAACTAATTGACTAAATAAATAAATGAGTGAATAAATAAATAAATAAATAAAGTAAGCAGCATATGAAAGAAACTAATAAATCAAATTAAAAATGAAATCTACAACAGACAAATAGAAAAAAATTAATGGAAACTTTTTTAAAAGATTAATAAAATTGATAAACTTCTAGTCAGATGAATCAGAAAAAAAGACAGAAGACACAAATTAAAATCAAGAATGAGAGAGGTGGCTCAGCACTCATAGATCCATCGTTAGGGTGCCAGCCACATACATCAAAGCTGGCAGATTCGAACCCAGCCCAGGCCTGCTAAACAAAATGACAACTACAACAAAAAAAATAGCTGGGCCTTGTGGCAGGAACCTGTAGTCCCAGCTACTCAGGAGGCTGAGGCAAGAGAATCACGTAAACCTGAGAGTTTGGGGTTGCTGTGAGCTGTGATGCCACACCACTCTACTGAGGGTGACATAGTGAGACTCTGTCAAAAAAAAAAAAAAAGGAATGAGAGAGGTAAAATTACTACAAGCTACAGATATCTACAGACATTAATGTTAAAAGAATAATTATGAAAATACTATGAACAAATGTGTAATAATAATGATTTAGATGAAATAAACAAATTTGATAATACAAACTACTAAAGCTTACTCAAAAAAACTTTAAAACAGACAACCTTCAGAATGGTAAAAGAGTTGAACAAAAACTTGATAACTAAGCAATAAACAGAACTCAAATAAATCAGCAAAAAAGAGCCAACAATCCCATATATCACTGATCAAGAGAGATAAATAAAACTTTCTCTAAAGAAGACAGACAAATAACTAACAAACATATCAAAACATGCTCATCATCCCTAATCATCAGAGAAATGCAGATCAAAACCACCCTGAAATGCCACTTAAGCCCAGTGAGAATGGCCCACATCACAAAGTCTCAAAGCTGCTGGCGTGGATGTGGAGACAAGGGAACACTTTCATTTTTATTTATTTATTTTTATTTTTTTGAGACAGAGTCTCACTATATCACTCTCAGTAGAGTGCTATGGCGTTACAGTTCACAGTAGCCTCAAATACTTGGGCTTAAGCAATTCTCTGGCCTCAGTCTCCTAAGCAGCTGGGACTACAGGCACCCACCACAATTCCCAGCTATTTTTTTGTTATACTTGTCGTTGTATAGCCAGTCAGAGCTGGGTTTGAACTCCCCACCAGCCTAGGTGTATGTGGCCAGCTCCCTACTCACTGAGCTACAGGTGCCACCAGAGAAGGGAACACTTTTACACTGCTGGTGGGACTGGAAACTAATACAACCTTTCTGGAAGGATGTATGGAGAATCCTCAAAGAACTCAAATTAGACCTCCTATTTGATCCTGCAATTCCATTACTGGGCATCTACGAAGAAGAAAAAATTCCTTTTATCATAAGGACATTTGCACTAGACTGTTTATCACAGCTCAATTTACAATCACCAAAATGTGGAAACAACCTAAGTGCCCACAACCCAGGAATGGATTAACAAGTATCCCATATATGTATACCATGGGATACTAAAAGCCATTGAAAGAGGCAGAGACTTTAGATATTTTATATTAACCTGGATTGAGGTGGAACACATTTTTTTTTAGTAAAGCATCATAAGAATGGGGAAGCAAGAATCCAAGTATTCATTTCTAATATGAAAGCAGTAGATGATCCAATACCATGTGGGGAGTAAGAGGTTGAGGGAGTGGGGACAGGGGAAGAAAGAGGGGGTGTGGGGTCATGGTATATGGCACACCTCTTGGGGGCAGGACACAATTATGAGGGACTTTATGTAACAAATGCAATCAGTGTAACCTAATTCTTTATACCCTTAACAAATCCCCCCCCCAAAAAATAAGACTGCAAACATACACACATATACAAAATAAAGTTTATATAGTTCTTGTAAAACAAAATAAAAAAAAAGAAAAAGAAAACTTTGAAATGTCCCTTTTTCAGAAGAAACAGTTAAGGGAATGAAAAGATAAGCTGCACAGAATATATGAAGAGTTCTCAATGCTCAAAATTTTTAAAAAATCAAACAACCTTATTTTGAAAGGTAGATAAAATATTTGAACAGATACCTCATCAAAGAAGATACACAGTTGGAAAATAAGAACATGAGAAGATGTTCAACATCATCATTTATTGGTAAAATGGAAATTAAAACCACAGTGAGATACCATTGCACATTTATTAGAATAACTAAAATTAGAAAAACTTAAGTTTCAAGTGTTGGCAAGGAACTTGAAGCCTCATGTGATATAGGTAAAAATGAATATATCATAATTCCATTGGAAAACAGGTTGCCTTTTCTTTTTTTTTTTTTTTATTAAATCATAGCTGCATACATTAGTGCAATCAAGGGGTACAATGTGCTGGCTTCATATACAATCTGAAATGTTTTCATCAAACTGTTTAACATACTCTTCATGGCATTTTCTTAGTTATTGTATGAAGACATTTGTATTCTGCGTTTAATAAGTTTTGCCTGTACCCTTCTAAGATGCACCATAGGTGTGGCGCCACCAATTACCCTCCGTCCACCCCAACCTCCCTCCTCCCCTCCCTTCCCATATTCTTGTGCTATAGTTGGGTTATAGCCTTCATATGAAGCCTTTAAATTAGCTTCATAGTAGGGCTGAGTACATTGGATACTTTTTCTTCCATTCTTGAGATACTTTGCTATTGGCACTCCGCTGGGCCCAGGACCACCGCCAGCAGTGGCCAGGAAGTCCACTGAGACTCCCTTGCGGTGCCGATCTGTTTGCCGCCCGGCTTTGGCCTGCCGTCTGCCAGGACCCCACCTGGTTCTGATCTGTGCCCCAGGCTCGCCACCCTCCCTCTGGAGCCCTCCTCCCAGACAGAGGCTGCTGGAGGCATGGGCTCCCTTTGCAAAGGCCACCATGTGCCCCATCCCACACCCTGCTGCTTGATCTGGGCATGCCACACTCTGGAGCTGCTCCCACAGCCAGAACTCCCCGGGTGGGGCAGTCCCAGAAGAGCTACACAGGGTCACTCCCTACAAAGATCCAGCAACAACAGAGTGATCCTGCTGGGGTCTGATCTGGGAGAGTAAGCTCCCCAACTCTGAGGATGGTCATAGGCAACAGTGAAAAATAATCATGAGCCGGAATCCAGAGAAAAACTCTGGCAATACAAATAATCGGAGTAGGTCAACTCCCCCAAAGAACAACAAGGTAGATACACCACAAGATCCCTTGCATAAGCAAATGGCTAAGATGTCAGAAAACGAATTCAGAGTCTGGATAGCAGACTCTGAATAAGATCAGCAGAATGGAGGAAAAGATGGAATTAGAATTCCAGGCAGTAATCCAAAAGATGACCCAAAAGATGTCTCAAGAATTCAATGAATTCAAAGACAAAATGACCAAAGATTTTGAAACATTGAGATAAGAAGTTGCAGCCCTCAAAGATCTGAGAAATACAGTAGAATCCCTCAGTAACAGAATGGAGAAAGCAGAAGAAAGGATTTCTGACATGGAAGACAAGCTTTCGAACGCTCCCAAACTTCCAAAGAGGAAGAGAAATGGAAGGCAAAAATGGATCATTCTCTCAGACAGCTCTGGGATAACTCAAAGAAAACCAATATTCACCTTATAAGGATACTTGAAAATGATGAAGTGGCATCACAAGGCACAGAGTCTATTCTTTATGAGATTATGAAAGAGAACTTTCCAGACATGCCAAGAGATTCTGAAATTCAGATAGCAGACAGTTTCAGAATCCCAGCACGACTCAACCTGAATAAGACATCCCCCAGGCACATCATAATTAAGTTCACTAAAGTTAATATTAAGGAGAAAATTCTGAAAGCAGCCAGATGTAAGAAATCCATTACCTACAAGGGGAAGAATTATTATTAGAATAACTGCAGATCTCTCTGATCAAACCTTTCAAGCTAGAAGAGAATGGTCATCGACTTTTAATCCCCTAAAACAAAAGAACTTTCAACCCAGGATCCTGTACCCAGCTAAACTGAGTTTCATTTATGATGGAGAAATTAAATACTTTAACGACATCCACATGTTGAAGAAATGTTCTATAACTAAACCAGCTCTCCAGGGTACTCTCAGACCTATCCTCCGTAATGACCAGTGTAATCCTCCATCACAAAAGTAAACTCACCCAGAAACTTTTTATTAAAGTCCAACTTCCACAGTGATGAAAGGATTGAAAATGTCCACTGGACTTTCTAAAGATTTATCATTGTTTTTAATTAATGTGAATGGTTTAAATTGTCCTCTAAAGAGGCATAGGTTGGCTGACTGGATACAAAAACTAAGGCCAGATATCTACTGCATACAAGAATCTCATCTTACCGTAAAAGATAAATTTAGACTCAAGGTAAAGGGTCATCCATATTCCAGGCAAATGGAAAACAGAAAAAAGCAGGTGTTGCAATCTTATTTGCAGATATAATAGGCTTTAAACCAACCAAAGTAAAGAAGGATAAAGATGGACATTTCATATTTGTTAAAGGTGATACTCAATATGATGAGATTTCAATTATTAATATTTATGCACCCAACCAGATTGCGCCTCAATTTATAAGAAAATCTCCAATAGATATTAGCAACTTGATTTCCTCCAGCCATAGTAGTTGGAGATTTTAATACTCCTTTTTTTTTTGAGACAGAGTCTCACTTAGGTAGAGTGCCATAGCGTTATAGATGGCAGCAACCTCAAACTCTTAGACTCAAGTGATCTTCTTGCCTCCGCCTCCCAAGTAACTGGGATTACAGACACCCACCATAATGCCTGGCTAGTTTTTCTATGTTTAGTGGAGATGGGGGTCTCTTGCTCAAGCTGGTCTGGAACTTCTCAGCTCAAGCAATCCACCTGCCTTGACCTCCCAGAATGCTAGGATTGCAGGTGTGAGCCACCAGACCCAGCTAAGTTGCCATTTTCTTAAAAAGTTAAACATACACCAATGTCCAGCCACTCCACTCCTAGATATTTGGAAGGGAAAAGAACACATATGTCTTTACAAACACTTGCATGTGAATGATCACAGCAGCTTTATTTTTAATATCTCTAAACTGGAAATGACCCACATGTCCCTCAACAGGTTAATAGATAAACTTTGGAATATCCACAACAGAATATTCCTCAGCAATGAAAAGTAATGAAGGAGGGCAGAGCAAGACAGCAGCCGAGTAACAGCTTCCTTGCGGCTGGGCATGGTGAGACCAGGGAGAGAGGACCTCAGGCATCTCTGGCAGGCGGGATCTACCCAGGAACTTCCCCTTGGGGACACAGGGAGACAGCGTGAGGCTTCCGGACACCCTG
>CAUYRH010028435.1:0-15089 GCA_963574655.1 Perodicticus potto
TGAAGAACCAGCGGGCTGGATGACAGGCAAGGAGGGGGACCTCCAACCCCCACCAGAGGCTCCAATAGCCAAAAAGGCCGGACAACTGCCAAGGAGACACCTGTGCCTTGGTGTCTCCTTCACTTTACACTTAGGACTAAACGTGGAACCCCCATTTCCTATGCCTAGGTCAATTTCATATGAATTTCCTGGGCCTCAATACCATGAATGGACTGTGTCCATTCATTGATACATTTATTCACTCTGCCCTGGAAGGGACTGTGTTCGTTCAATGATACATTCATTCACCTTGCCCCATGTGGAAGAGACTGTGTTCATTTGTTTCCTGGCCAAGGAACCCACACACCTATATATAGCCCGAGACTAAAAGCCTAAAGGGGGAGACGGGGAATGACCAGGAGAGAAAGGAAGAGAGCTTTTCTCTCCCCACTTGAGTTCTATCAGGAGCTTTAGTGTTTTCTGTATTCTTTTCTGTAAATAAATTCTGTCTTACCACTGGGAAAAAAAAAAAAGAAAAGTTCTATTTTCTTTCTGATAAAGATGGCAACTGACTTGAGAGATCAAATCTTGAAAATAAAATCTTTATGCAGAGGAAAAAAAAGGGGGGGGAGAGAAAATATAGGAAATAGACAAAGAAATTAATATTTCAATAGATTATCCTGCATAGAGTCATGATTGTGAAAAAAATTAGAATAATTTTGGATTTGGAACTTACCCTCCTTCATCAAATTTCCCTCTGCAAGTGTTGAGTTTTGTGTGTTATGGAATGGTGATTGCAATAAACAAACTATGTCTTCCATGGGCAGCAGATTTGGACTGAGGCGTAGAACAGTTAACACCTGCAGTTTGGGCGCAAAGGTAGACAGAGTACATGTTTCATAAGGGACAAAGAACTGATGAGAAAAGAGGACAATCTTCCTTTACACCTTAAAAGTTCTCGAGTAAGAATCAGCCAAGTCCCTGGCCCCCCGCTCAGCTATCTAACATGTAAGTGCAGAAAAGAAGACAAGATTGGAATCCAAAGAAGGAAGTATTAGAATCCAAGGGGCTGGGATCAAAGAGAACATATTTAAAGAGAAACCAGGTTGATACCAGAACTTTGGGATGGCTATAGCAGGCAGGAAAAAGGAAATGTATGATCTTAGGTAGAATCTTTTGATTACAGGAGCTTGGGTAAGAGATCTGCCCCAAATTCCATCTGCCATTAATGAAAACAGAAAGTAAATACGTAAGGAGAGCCAAGCCATGGGGAAATAGTCCAAGATGGGTGTGCCTCCTGTGTATTTAGTAATTATGTCCAGCTCAGCAAATCTGAGTTTCTTTATTCCTTGAGCTACTGTCCATTTTAATGAGTGGGGAACGTTTGAGCTCAAGCAGTTCCAGAAACTCAGTTTTTCCCCAGTCTTTGTCCAGGTTATGTAGAGGAAAAATAGCTGCACACTGGCTTGGATTTGCTTGTGAGCCCTCTTGGTGGTTAATTCCTGGTACTTTGCTCCACCTGGTGGATCTCCAGACTAGAGAGGCTCTGGAAGAGGTTCAGTGAAGAAGAAGGGTACTTCTGGCAACTTTCAGTCAGTTTCTACACTATTGTCAGTTTCTACGCTTATGATACCCTGTTGTACCCCAACATGTCCTTATTTAAATTGATTAAATTCTTTCATTTATTTCCATTGAAACCAATTGTGTAGCTGTGAGTCAGCAGAGTCTAATGCATTTCTCTTTTCTCTTCTTAGTATATAAATAACACTATATAATCAGGAGACCCATATTAGCACAAGAAAATATATTCTACTCTTAATTACATCCTCTGATGGCCAAATTCAATCAAACCTCAACAGGGTCATTCAATTAAATGATGACCCACCTACTTACCACTTTAGGGACTCCTTTGAGCAATAATTGGTTAAAGAGTCATTAGGCTCTTTTTTAAAGAGGTTTCACATTCAGTTATAAAAACAGATGAAATAACATTGAAAAGCATGGCAAAGCTAAGAATTTTAGCTACAAAAAGATTCAAAGCAGACTGTTTCACAAAATCCATATGTGAAGACAAAGAGCATCAGTGTAGGTTTAAGCCATTAGAGTATACAATATAAATTCAATAATTTATTGTCTACCGTGCCCTTTTCAGTCACTAGCCTTAAAAATCAATCAAATCATTATTCTTTATTCCTTATCTATATTTGATTGATTTTTGTTGTGAGTTAGAATTGTGTCCCCAAAGCATTCGTATGTTGAAGTCCTAACCCCTAATTCCTCAGAAAGTGATCTTATTAGGAGACAGGGTCTTTACAGATGTAATCAAGTAAAAATAAGGTCATTAGGTGGACCTTAATCTAATATAACTGGTGCCCTTATAAAAAGGGGACATTTGGAGACAGAGAAGCACAAAGGGAGAACATCACATGAAGATGAAGATGACTCTCTACAAAATGAAGGAGAGAGGCTGAAAACATATTCTTTCCTCATAGCCTACAGAAAGCACTGACCCTGCCAATTTCTTGGTCTTAGACTTCTAGCCTCCAGAACCCTGAGACAATACATTTCTGTTGGTTAAGTCACCCAGTTTGCAGTACTTTGTTGTGGCAGCTCTAGCAAACTAATACAATTGCCTCTTGCAATGGAATAAGCAGTTCTCTTGCAAAAAATGAAATAAATCCATCAAACACTAGAATTGGAAGGGATCTCAGAAAACATATTGCTCAACGCCCTTGTTTTGAAATAAATGCCTAAGGTCACACAGCAAGTTGGTGACTTAGTCATCCTTTTAGCTCAACTTTCAGTCCATCGGTGTTCTACAACTGACTAGTCTGCCAACTATTCCCAAGATGGTGGCAAAAATCAGCCAGTGATGGTTGGGATTACATCTAAAACTTTGGGAAAGAACTTTCTGGGGGACAATATGCAAGTGCAAGTACCTCCTAAATATTTGCTAATGGAACCATGTGATAGATAGGAGCATTAATTGCTGGCTAGACTCCAGCCAGAAGATTGATACCCAGAGGAGTAACTAACAGGTAACTTGACCTCTGGTTGAGCCTATAAGATCCATTACCCCTCCAGACAAGACTTGGCTGTGGTAAAGATCTGCCTGGGGTTAGAAAGCTGTCCCATCCCACTAAAGATGATTCATTAGAGCAACTTAATCATCTCTGGGTTAGAAGCTCAGGTTCATGGGCCCAGGGTGGGGGCTAAGGGAAACAGAGTCTGAGTAATGCCTTACAGTGGATGTAGAGACTTATTCTAATAGTAAGCAGGCTGTTGATTAAAGTGTATGACACAAGTAATTGCTGGAGATCGTAAACCAGCTATCGCTTAGAATTACAAAGATCTATCTAATGTCAGACAAAAAGCCCAATTTCAGCTCTGCAACAGAGGCCTTTGAAAAGTCTCCAGGAGTAATTGGCACTTAATCAATGCAATCATTATCACAGCACATGGCTCCTGCGGTTCCAGGTCTCCCTGCAACCACTGAACTGCAAAAAGAGAGAAGATGCGTGTACAATTTTAACACCAACAAAATTACAATCCCACACTAGGTAGGAGTGGAAATAGTTTCACTATTTTTTTTTTTTTTTTTGAGACAGAGCCTCAAGCTGTCACCCTGGATAGAGTGCTGTGGCATCACAGCTTACAGCAACCTCCAGTTCCTGGGCTCAAGTGAGTCTCCTGCCTCCGCCTCCCAAGTAGCTGGGACTACAGGCGCCCGCCATGCCACAACGCCTGGCCATTGTTTTTTTTTTTTTTTTTTTTTTGGTTGCAGCCGTCATTGTTGTTTGGCGGCCTAGGCTGGATTCACACCCGCCAGCTCAGGTGTACGTGGCTGACGCCTTAGCCTGTTGAGCCACAGGCGCCAAGCCTATAGTTTCACTATTATAGTTTCACTGTATATTTGGGAAATACGGGTTCACTGTCACTAAGAATTCAGTCTTGTATTATGATGATACAAACAGTGATGGACATTTTCCCTTTACAGAGGCCTAATCAGCATTAATTTTGATAGATAGGAACGTAAAATCTACATCAGTATTTGCTTTTCATTTAATCGTCTTCTAAACCCTCCTTGAAAGATATACAACTATTATGTACCCATAATAATTAATAAAAGTAATAAAAAATGAAGTAAACTCTCCATGAAATGATGGGAGGAGCATGAGTATTCCTCTCTTGTGAGATATGGAAGGAGCACAGGCCGCTTATGATTGAGGAACAAAGAAGTGTTGGTTTTGCTCTTGGTTTTGTTTCATGAAGAGTTACCATTGGGCATCAAACAGGGTATTTAAAGGAGAATATATGTCTCTGGGAGAGTAGACTCTATTTTTAGGTCTCTATTCTCTCTCCTTTTCCCAGCAGGAGTTTGCAGTTAACTTTAAAAAGCACCTGGAAAAAATAAAAGGCTCAGGTTCCCCTCTCAGCAACTCACAAAAGTCTTTCACACATAATGGATGAGAGGAATTGGGGAGAAAGAAAAAAGCATCCTAGCATTTAAGGACCCATAAGATGTTTTCTTAGATGATGGCCGTCTATTTCACTGTTTTCCAAAGGATACTCTTAAATTACCTACTGTGGAATAAATTGCAGTGTTGGCAATGTAGATTGTCAGGCCTTTAATTACATCCAAATCAGAATTGATGAAACTGGGACCCTGGAATCTACATTGTTAGCAAGTGTCTCCAGGGATTCCTGTATACCAGGTCTGACAATTAAGTTTGTGAACTTGCCACCCTGCACTTATGTTGGCAGTACTCTACAAACAACTGGGTAGGTTTTCGTAACTTTGGTGTATCACTGTCTCACAGACGTTTCATGTCAACGTGTGGCAGTGTCTTGCTGTGTGGCATTCACTGTTATTGTATGTTTTTATGTGCCGTCATGAGAATGGTGGAGATTGAATGAGAGCAACAAGCAAACATTAAGTTATTTGTTAAACTTGGCCAGACTGGAAGTGAAATCAGGGACATGTTCGTCCAAGTTTATGAAGATAATGCCTATGAAGAAAACAACAGTGTATAAATAGATTAAACATTTTTCTGAGGAGAGAGAAAGCATCACTGATGAGAGGTGAGGGAGGCCAGTAACAAGCAGAACTGATGAAAACATTGCAAAAAGTCATTGAATTCTGTGCAAAACCGTTGGCTGACTGTGAGAGGCATAGCAGACCAAATAAGCATCAATAGAGACAGTTAGGAAAATCTTAACTGAAAGTCTTGGCATGAGAAAGTGTGTGCAAAATGGTCCCCAAGGAGCTCACTGGTGAACAAAAGCAAAGGAGAGTCAAAGTTTACCAAAACCTTTTGGAGAGGCAAGATGATATTTTGGGCCATGTTATCACTGGTGATGAAACAGGCTGTGTGCCAATACAACCCTGAAACAAAGTGTCAAAATGAACAGGGGAAGTCAGCCAATTCTCCACAACCAAAACAGTTCTGTCCCCACAAATCTAGAGTCAAAACCTTTTTTGATATCAGAGGGATTATTCATTATGAATTTGTACCAACTGGACAGTTAACCAAGTTTACTATTTGGAAGTGCTGAAAAAGCTATGTGAAAAAGTAAGATGAAAAATACCCGAACTTTTTGCCAACCACTCATGGCTCTTGCATCATGACAATGCACTAGCTCACATGACACTATCTATGAGGGAGTTTTTCACAGTACACAAATAACTGTATTGTAACATGCTCCTTATTATTATTATTATTATTTTTTGAGACAGAGTCTCACTATGTCGCCCTCAGTAGAGTGCTGTGGCTTCACAGCTCACAGCAACCTCAAACTCTTGGGCTTAAGTGATTCTCTTGCCTCAGCCTCCCAAGTAGCTGGGACTACAGGCAGCACCTGCCACAATGTCTGGCTATTTTTTTGTTGTTGTTGTCATTGTTGTTTAGCAGGCCCGGGCCTGGTTGAAACCCACCCAATGCATGTGGCCAGCAGTGAGCTACAGGTGCCAAGCCGTAACACCTTCCTTAATCACCTGATCTGGCCCCCAGTGATGTTTGTCTTTACCTGAAGATAAAGGAAATATTGAAAGGAAGGCATTTAGATGACATTCAGGACATCAAGGGTAATATAGTGAAAGCTCTGATGGCCATTCCAGAAAAAGAGTTCCAATTTTGCTTTAAAGGGTAGACTAGGCGCTGACAACAGTACATAGCTTCCGAAGAAGACACCTAGAAAGCGACTGTAATAATATTCAGTAGCGAGGTAGATAGCACTTTTTTTTTTTTGAGACTGAGCCTCAAGCTGTCACCCTGGATAGAGTGTCGTAGCATCACAGCTCACAGCAACCTCCAATTCCTGGGCTCAAGCGAGTCTCTTGTCTCCGCCTCCCAAGTAGCTGGGACTACAGGCACCCGCCACAACACCCGGCCATTTTTTGGTTGCAGCCATCATTGTTGTTTGGCAGGCCCGGGCTGGATTCGAACCCCCCAGCTTAGGTGTACGTGGCTGGCACCTTAGCCCGCTGAGCCACAGGCGCCGAGCCAACCCATCATATATTTTTCAAGTGACCAGTATACATCAAATTTTGTCCTAGGGCCAGAGATTAAAGCCTATGCCCTTCAAGATCTTATATTCTGGGAGGCACCTGTGGCTCAAAGGAGTAGGACACCAGCCCCATATGCCGGAGGTGGCAGGTTCAAACCCAGGCCCAGCCAAAAACTGTAAAAAAAAAAGAAAAAAAAAAGATCTTATACTCTAATGAGGGAAGATATACAATAAATAAATTATAACTAGTGGTTAAATTTGTAACTCAAATTTTTACTGTGACTGAGATTTAGTTGTCTTGTCATATAAATATAGCAAATTCTATCAACCTATGAAGAGATTAATAAACTGTGGTGTATGTATACCATGAAATACTATTTAGCCTTTTTAAAAAGCTGGAGAAGGCCAGACACTGTTGCTCACACCTATAATCCTAGCACTTGAGAGGCTGAGGAAGGTGGATTGCCTAAGCTCACCGGTTCAAGACCAAGCTGAGCCAGAGTGAGAACCCTGTCTCTAAAAATAGCCGGGCATTGTGGCAGGCACCTGTAGTCCCAGCTAGTTGGGAGGCTGAAGCAAGAGAATCACTTAAGCCCAGGAGTTTGAGGTTGCTGTGAGCTATGACGCCATGAGACTCTGTCTCAAAAAAAAAAAAAAAAAAGCCAGAGACTTTACATCTTTTGTATTAAGCTGGATGGAGTTGGAGAACATCCTCCTTACTAAAGTATCCAACAATGGAAAATCAAGAATCCAATGCACTCAATACTGACATGAAGCCAACAGGTGAACAAATACATGCCCACCCAAAAGGAAAACCCACGTAAATTCAAGTTGGGGGAGAGGGAGAGGACAGAGAAGGAGACTGATGTGCTCCCACCTAGCAGGCACAACGTAGGATCCTAGCACACCTCCTGGGCGAGGGGCATATCTACAACAAGGACTTTCCCCAACAAATGCAAACAATGTAACTGAATCATCTATACCCTCAGTCAATCTGAAATAAAAACAAAAAATTAAAAACTAAAAATAAGTATGGCAAATTATCTTTGTATTTAAAAAATCAACTTTCTCAACTTGAAGTTTTCATCTACTTTTGACCTTTTAACAATTCTGCATTTTAACCTTCATTACTAACCAAACCTCTTAAGTGAATACTTCACAGTGACTTTCTCAATTTCTTCATCTTCCATTCATTACTCAATGTAACGTCTTCACAAATCTCTGATAATTTTTTTATATGACCAGGGTTTCAACTAATAATCTATGAATCACAATGTATATTACAATCTATATCTGCCCTCTAGACAATTCTACATGGGCTATCTCACAGTACGTTAGTTGCGAAGTGTTTGACACGACCTATTACTTTCACCATGACATTATCCTCTTCAGTATCCTCTAAATCTCTTTTTCCCCAATGATGTAAATAACATCATCATTCTCTAGTTGTCCATGAGAGTGACATAGGAATCAAATCTCTTTCTCTCTCCAATTTTACTTCCTCCCAAATCAAATTAGCTATAAAATCTTGTCATATACTGAAGAAGTTTGAACCTGTTCTCTCTTCATTGCCTTGTTTCATTCCTTGGCTGAAATTTCATGTCTCTCATTTAGAATACTTACTCATACCACGGTCTCTAATCTTACCTAATCTGCTTTACCTTCTCCAGGTATTACTGGAGGAAGAGGATCTGGCCGCAGAGGGTCTGTTGGCCTGTCACTGTCCAGCCAATATGCAGAGACTACAGAGGGTGGAGGTGTGATACTGTTCACCAAGCTTTATTACCAGAAGGCCAGCAATTCTGGTGAACAGTGAGAGTAGTCTCTCCAAGACTGTTCTACCTTGGGTACAAATGCAGCCGGTTTTAAAGATAATTTCAAAGAAAAGTCATCTAGTGATTCACGACTTAATCTGAAACTTAATTTACAGCAACATCAAAGTAATCTTGAACATTGAAACTATCTTTTTCCTCCCGATGCTGTTACTCCCTAGGATCCTTTGCTCAATTCCTTAAAATATACATCCTTATAGGCTGGATTTGGGGATTGGTGATATCAAGGAAAAAGAATGTTACTTAAGAAAGGTGGTGAGGGGTCACGTAGTCTTTTAATTTGAACTACTTCTACTTTACCTAGTCTTTTAATTTGAACTACTTCTACTTTAGCCTAACTGACTCCATTTTTCTATTTCTCTTCACTAACACAGTGGCTTTTTATCGCCTCCAGAATTGTGCCATATTGTTTCTCCTTCCTGTCCAACTTTTCAATCCTCAACTGCCATAAGCCACTCAAGTTATTCTCTTACCATACTCTTCCTGATATTGTACCTTTACAGACTCTGTTTTCCCTCCCACAAAGGTCTTCTGTACAGCCCGTTCACCCTCAACCATCTATTGGGCACATGTGGCAAGCTCAGTTAGTGCTGTGTTGGGGGCAGATTAGGATATAAAAGTGAAAGTTTATTTTATATTAGAGAGAGGCAAGAGAGTGAGGGAAAGAGATGGGACAGAGAGAGAGAAGATAACAAAGAGTAGAGAATGAAAGAAGGGAAGATGGGAATGGAGAAAGAAAAGGAGCTAGAAAGGATGGCACGACAGCCAAAGAAAGAAAGGAAGAATGCCTGCCCAGCGGTAGCTGAATTGAAGGGGGCGGGGGATATAACTGCCCCAGATTCACAGGGTGTTGTGACATGAATGCTGTGTCCAGTTTTCCTTGGGCAAGGTTGAAGACAGACATTTTTCCATTCGTTTCTACTCCAAAGGCCTGATTGTTCATATTCTGTTCTTTGCCCATCCCAGATACTCAGGAATCACTTGAGGCTTAAAGGAACAAATTGTAAAAGAAAAAGGAGCTTGGGAAATGTACAGAGAAAGAATTTACATTTCCTTTTTGTCTGCTGGGTTCCTCAAGCAAACAGAGAAATATATTTTAGTCCTTATTGAAAAACCACGAGTTAATAATTTTTCTATTATTTTGCTATAAACACGACGGTCTTAACATAAACTCCAGTGTAACATCTTTTACTATGAATACTCATGAATGAATACTCCTATGAATACTCACAGCTTCTTTTTCATACATTTACATTTCTCTCATAGAACACATTAAGTTATCTGGCTTCATGTGGTGTGGCAAAGGCATTTCAAGAGATCCAAGCTTAAGTACTTGCAGCTGTCTGTCCAGTGGGAAAATAAAAATAAATACTACTTCCTGAAAACTCCCACAAAATTACTAGGATTCTCTTGTCTTTGGACGCATGCCCACTCCCAACTAGTCATTGTTACTTACAATCATTGCCAAGGAGTTACAATTTTTATTATCTATCAAATTCCCAATAGGAAATAAATGGCATATTCAAATTGGGATAATTCAGAAGGAATTTACTATAAAAAATTATTTATAAAGATGTGGTATGGAGAAAGGAACCATAATCAACAGTGCTAAACACGCTGCCTCTGCACCATGCCCGGTATGAATCTAAATGTCAGATTTGCACATGACCTGGACCAAGAGACAGGTCTCAATAACAATGCCACCAGTGCCATTTTAGTGTGCTGGTACTCGAGTATCAGATAACAATTACATACACCCTTGCTGCCACTTTGTCTGCTTAGCAGCCAACCAGAAAAGCCAATTTCCATACAGAAAGCATACCCTGATGCTGTTACCCACCTCGCTGGTACCCATGCATAACATTGTTATAGAATGTATACCAATGTTTTCAACAAGGCTGTAAAGATCTCTTAATAAGAACTATATTGTTCATCACGCTGATACCACCCCCAACTTCTGCTGAACTAACAACAATTATATTCAAAATCTTTGACTTTGGGTGGCGCCTGTGGCTCAGTGAGTAGGTTGCCGGCCCCACATACCGAGGGTGGCAGGTTCAAACCCAACCCCGGCCACACTGTAACAAAAAATAGCTGGGCGTTATGGCAGGCGCCTGTGGTCCCAGTTGCTCAGGAGGCTGAAGCAAGAGAATTATGCTGTGAGCTGTGACACCACGGCACTCTACCGAGGGCAACAAAGTAAGACTCTATCTCTCAAAAAAAAAAAAAAAAAGAAGAAGAAAAAGAGAAATCTGTCTCTGGCTTGGTGCCTGTGGCTCAGTGGGCTAAGGCACCAGCCACGTACACCTGAGCTGGCAGGTTCAAACCCAGCCCGGGCCTGCCAAACAACAATGACGGCTGCAACCAAAAAATAGCCGGGCGTTGTGGCGGGCGCCTGTAGTCCCAGCTACTTGGGAGGTGGAGGCAGGAGACTCGCTTGAGCCCAGGAGTTAGAGGTTGCTGTGAGCTGTGATGCCACGGCACTCTACCCAGGGCAACAACTTGAGGCTCTGTCTCAAAAAAAAGGAAAAAAAAAGAAAGAAAAAAGAAATCTGTCTCTATAAGAATGCATTTATCCTTTCATATTGCCATGATTTGTATATGGAATAATGCCCCTTTGGAGAAAGTGTTTTATGCAATATTCATTTGTTATACCCTGATTGCCAATTCTAATGCTGGAACTAAATAAATGTTTGCTGAATAGGTATGTGTCTCTTTTCCCCAACTAGGGATAAACAATATATTTCTTGAGGGCATGAGCTGCATCTTTTATGCACATGTATCATTTATAGAACCTAAACACACCAGACTGCTTAATAAATATTTATTGGTTGATGTTCAAAAGTTAGGAAACAAATCAGAATGCTGAACATCTCCATTCTCCAGGATTCTGTAACTCCATTCAGATTTGTTCTATGCTAAGGCGTAACTGGGAAATGTATAAACAAACCATTATCATTTAACCATGTCATTTCCGAAATATTCAACGTAACTGTATAATTTTTTTATAATTTTCTCTAAAACATATGACTTTTATGAGTGTCCACCCCAATTATTTATTAAAATGCTTTTAACATAGAGATAATAGTAGCCAATAGTAGTAACCAAAATGAAAGAAGTGTAGACGTACTCAGAGTAACTGAAAGAGGACTTGTTCATTCAGTTGATACTGCATAACGCTAGCCCCAAAATCCTGAAGAAAAGAATTATTTGGTAGCAATTTCAATATTCTTTTTTTTTTTTTTGAGACAGAGCCTCAAGATGTCACCCTGGATAGAGTGCTGTGGCATCACAGCTCACAGCAACCTCCAATTCCTGGGCTCAAGCGAGTCTCCTGCCTCTGCCTCCCAAGTAGCTGGGACTACAGGCGCCCGCCACAACGCCTGGTTATTTTTTGGTTGCAGTTGTCATTGTTATTTAGCAGGCCTGGGCCAGGCTTGAAACCGTCAGCTTTGGTGTATGTGGCTGGCGCCCTTACTCACTGAGCTACGGGTGCCGAGCCGGGGCTAAATCTTAAGATATTAGTATGTTACTCTCCTCTGTACTTCACTTTGTAAGTTGGTATTCTAGAATAATTTATTGTGCAAAAAGAGAAACAACATATTTTATTCTAGAGCATTAAGCAAAGCCAACTAAATAAAAATAGAAAAATATCCTTATTTGAAACCAGGGTCTTTTAGGATTTAATATTTATATAAAGCCAATATACATTTATGTTAAACATTTCTCAGTCACTGCCTATCTAACCTTATGTTTAAAAGTTAAGTTTTTCCTCATATTTTAGTTGATAGCCTTGGTTAACCAGCAGACTGGAAAACCAGACTGCATTTGAGCAAAGCTCCAGATCATGGCCGTATAAACATCTGTCTTGTGTTCAGTGCTGAACATTCTATAATGCCTTTAATTAAAGATGACAAATCAACTGGCCAATTTCAACTGACAGCAGTTAGCACCCACACTATGTTACTAGACTTCTGCTTTGTATACTAGCCCTCCTTACCAACCCCCCAATAAATGTCATTTATTTGTTTTATTTATGGTGCTCAGTAAACCAGCTGGTACTTACTAAACCTACCTAATGTAAAATGTACTTCAAGTATAAAGCTTAAGTAAAGAGAATTAGAAAAGGTATATTAAAGGTGAAAGAAGGAATACTTTCAATTTAACGTATTTACCAAAGGAAAATAAAACAAAATGGAAGAACATACCTCAAGATCAAATCAGACTTCTCTCATTCCATTAATTACATTTCCATGAATTGCATGAAATATAAGTAACAGTCTACTGCCTGGTGCTGGTGAAAAAACAAGAAGGAAAGAGAAAAAAACAAAGAGATTTTTGTGCTTTAAACCTTGCCAGCTGGATTTGGTTAACTAATTATTATACATGGGGTGGGGGGCACCAGCTTCCACAGTTGGTGCAAACCTATAATCCCAGCTACTAGAGAAACTGAGTCCACTGTGGCCAATATAGTGAGATACTCTGTAAAAGAAAAGAAGAAACTTGGCTCGCCGCCTGTAGCTCAAGCGGCTAGGGCGCCAGCCACATACACCGGAGCTGGCGGGTTCGGCCAGCCCAGGCCTGCCAAACAACAATGACGACCACAACCAAAAATAGCTAGGCATTGTGGCAGGCACCTGTAGTCCCAACTACTGGGAAAGCTGGGGCAAGAGAATCGCTTAAACCCAAGAACAGGAGATTGCTGTGAGCTGTGATGCCACAGCACTCTACCCAAGTGACAGCTTGAGACTCCATCTCAAAAAGAAAAGAAGAAGAAGAAACAAACAGACAAAAATAAATAAATAAAATAATTTATTGTTAAATAAAATAGCATCACTAAAATTAATTTTTTAGCATCACAACAGCTTTCATTAAGGTTTAACACATCCTGAACAAATGATATCTTTTTCCAAGTAATTTACCCAGATGTTTTTGTGGTTGTTTTTTTTTGTTTGTTTGTTTTGGGGGGCATTGTTTTATTTTGGGGGGCATTTAAGACAGAGTTTCACTCTGTTGCCCAGGCTAGAGTGCCATGGCATCATCACAGCTCACAGCAACCTCAAACTCTTGGGCTCAAGTGATTCTCTTGGTCAGCCTCCCAAGTAGCTGGGACTACAGATGTATGCCACCACATCCAGCTAGTTTTTCTATTTGTTTTAGTAGAGATAGGGGTCTCACTCTTGCTTGGGGTGGTCTTGAACTCCTGAGCTCAAGTAATCCACCCACTTTAGCCTCCCAAAGTGCTAGGATTACAGGCAGGACCCACCATGTCCAGCCTTACCTGAATGTTTTTATTCATGTTTAGGGAACATTAGCTATTGTAATCCCTCATTTTTTTTTTATAATTTTATTAAATCATAATTGTGTACATTGGTGCAATCATGGGGCACAATGTGCTTACTTCATATACAATCAGAAATCTCTTGATCGTACTGTTAAAGATAGCCTTCATGGCATTTTCTTAATCACTATATGAAGACATTGATATTCTACATTTAATAAGTTTCACCAGTACTTTGCTAAGATGCACCCTAAGTGTGATCCCACCAATTGTCCTCCCTCCACCCATCCTCCTCCCGCCCCTCCCCTCCCTTGCCCTTTTCCCTGTATTCTTGCACTATAATTGGGTTTTAGCCTTCATATGAAAGCTATAAATTAGCTTCATATTGGGGCTGAGTACATTGGATACTTTTTCTTCCATTCTTGAGATACTTTGCTAAGAAGAATATGTTCCAGCTCCATCCATGTAAACACAAAAGAAGTAAAGTCTCCATCTTTCTTTAAGGCTGTGTCGTATTCCATGGTATACATGTACCACAAATAATTAATCCATTCATGGATCAATGGGCATTTGGGCTTCTTCCATGACTTAGCAATTATGAATTGGGCTGCAGTAAACATTCTGGTACAAATATCTTTATTATGATGTGATTCTTGGTTTTCTGGATATATACCTAATAAAGGAATTATAGGATTGAATGGCAGATCTATTTTTAGATCTCTAAGTATTCTCCAGATATCTTTCCAAAAGGAATGTATTAGTTTGCATTCCCACCAGCAATATAGAAGTGTTCCCTTTTCTCACATCCACACCAACATCTCTGGTTATGGGATTTTTTTTTATGTGGGCTAAACTTACTGGAGTTAGATGTTATCTCAAAGTAGTTTTGATTTGCATTTCTCTGATCATTAAGGATGGTGAGCATTTTTTCATGTGTCTGTAGGCCGTGCACTTGTCTTCTTTAGAGAAGTTTCTCTTCAAGTCCTTTTCCCACCCTGAGATGGGGGATCACTTGCCCTTTTGTTCCCAATACGCTTGAGTTCTCTGCGTATTCTGGTTATTAAACTTTTGTCGGAGGCATAACCTGCAAATATTTTCTCCCATTCTGAGGGCTGTCTGCCTGCTACACTTAGCAGTGTTCTTAGCAGTGCAGAAGCTTTTTAGTTTCATCAGGTCCCAGTAGTGTATTTTTGATACTGCTTCAATTGCCTGGGGAATCCTCCTCATAAGAAATTCACCCAGGCCGATTCCTTTGAGAGTTTTCTCTGCACTTTCTTCTAATATTTTGATAGTTTCATGTCTTACGTTTAAATCTTTGATCCAGTGAGAGTCTATCTTGGTTAATGATGAAAGGTATGGGTCCAGTTTCAGTCTTCTACAGGTCGCCAGCCAGTTCACCCAGCACCATTTGTTAAATAGGGAATCTTTTCCCCACTGAATGTTTTTAATTGGCTTGTCAAAGATCAAATAGCGGTAAGTAGCTGGGTTCA
>CAUYRH010028437.1:0-40036 GCA_963574655.1 Perodicticus potto
TCCCTGATTGATGTTGCTGCTGGAACAGAACAAGTTCACAGAATTTATTTCTGTCAAGGCTATTTTCCCTGATCAGACTGGGGCTGCAAATGGGTCTGGCTCAGTCTGTGAGTTCCAGCCTTTTGTCTCAGCTTTCATCCCCTGAAGGCCAGGTTGGTCCAAAGATATGCCAAGCAGCCCCTCTGAGAGTATTCTAATCCCTGCACTCTATCCCGGCCGGTACCACCTCAGGCAAATCCTTCACATGCCTTGGTTGCCAGTCTGCTCTGCCAGCACCAGAGAAGCCTCTGCCGGCACCGGAGAAGCCTCCCGCTTCCCCTGGCTGCCCAGAAGACTGGGAGTGTCCCCTCAAATCATCCCCAGGGGTGCAGCTCTCCTGCTATTGTTCCTGGAGCTGGCTGCCATTTTGTGCCTCAGGAGACCTTCCCCCCAACCAGGTCTCCTCTCGGCTCACTCCCCTCTCACCACTCCTGAGCCAGAAAACCAGCACAGTTCAGCAATAGTCTTTGCCTGTCCACACCCCTCAAGAAAATCTCCAAGAATCTGGACTCTGCAGGGAACACTCTCCAGACATCAGGGTGAGAGTGGAGGGGAACTCCGACTTGCAGGTAGAGAGTATATACAGTTTTATGCCTGGCTGAAGAGCACCACGGCACCCTAGAAGGGGAAGAATGTCTGGTTTTTAGAAGGTCTATCCCGGGGTGTAGAATGGGAGGACATCCGGAGTCTGCTTGCTTGTTTGTGTGGAGGTATGGCGTATACTGCGAACCTCCTTCATGGGGGAGGGGACTACCATCTGCTTGGTGATGTGCTCTGTACCTTTTTGTTTGTGTCCTCGGGGTCTCAGGTCTCCCCAGCAGGGTTGATGTGCACTCTTCGACCCTTTCTTTTGGCTCAGATCCAAACCATCGGCTTTCTTGCTGAGTTTCTGTCCTTTAACGCTCCTTCTGGACAGGAACCTCTGCGGAAAGCTGGCTACAGATCGCCATCTTGGCTCCTCCCACATTGCTGCTCTTATCAGTGGGTTTGTGGTTTGCTGCTATGCCAAGGAACTTTCTCCTTTAACCAGCAAAAAATGAAGTATTGTGGGAATAATGTTAAGGTCTCATGTGTGAATAAGTTTTATAGCAACAAAAGGGCTTTCAACTTTAAGCACATCTTATTTAAAGAGGGTCTTTATCTAAGAAATGCAATCAATGTAACCTATGTATAATTCTGTACAAATGTAATCCTGTGTACCTTCAATGAATCCCCAACAATAAAAAAAAATTAAAAAGAGCAATATCTAGTCTAGGTCAATATTTGAAAAAAACGTTATTTTCTATTGCTGCCTCTCAAACCAATGACAGCAGAACAGGTACAAAGTTTGTGGAGAAAAGAAAATAGTTGCTTTCTTCCAAAAAAATGCTTCTGGAAGAATTTTTCAAATACATTCAATTCCTTCAAATTAATGCCAAAGGAAATCCACAAAGAAACAAATGATTTCCCGGAAGCAGACATTAAAGTAAGGTAAAAAAAAAAAACAAAAAAAAAACTCACAAAATGCTCAAGAAAGGTGAATTGAGTCTTAAAATGTGTGATTAGAAAAAAAGAGGATCATGTCTTAATGAATGTCAGGTTCTCTCTCTTTGTTATCTAACCCTGACCCTGCTGACAGGTTTGTCTTCCAAAATATCATCTGTCTTCTTAGCCACTCTTTTGCTCTCCAGCTCTCAGATTCCTTTACTGGCTTTCAAGGGCCTCCTAATTTGGCCCTCACTAATTATCACCCCTCTGTCAAGCACAAGGTTTATCACTCCATAACTCTCATCTTTTGATTTTGCTTATACTACCCCTCCAGCATGGTATCAGTTGATCAGTTAAGAAGCTAAAGAGTATTTTTAGTAGGCACTAACTAAATTATGTACTGTGCTAGTTTTCTTGTTGAAGAATACAAAAAAACAGTGATCATTCTTACTGTCACAGGATTTCTGAAAGCAACCATAATATTCTGGGATAAGTGATGCATATCAATAAATACATGTTTGTAACACACAGTGAGTGGGGAATTCTATTCAAAATTAAACTGCCCTAAAAGAAATAAAGAAATATGTATTAGGGAGTTTAGTTTGGGTCAAATTACTAAAGGATCTTGAACAAATTCTATTTGTCTTTCAACACCCAACTCAAATGCAAATTCTGTCATAGTCAGGTCATAAAGCAGCTTGTTCCATAAAGAATTCCTTAACACTCAACCAGAAATAATGTTTCTATTTTTTCTAATCTCTTAAGCTTTAAACTATAGTCTGCACTGCACGTGTCTTAGTAAATTCTAATGCACACTCATATTTTGACTCAAACATACCTTGTTTTTCTTAAAAACTTTTTATCAGTTTTACTGAGGTAAAATTTACATCCCATAAAATTTGCTTACTTTGATTTTTAGTAAAGAGTTATATATCTATCATACAACCCAATCAGAACTTTTGAATCACTCCAAAAAGAAATTTCATGCTTATTTTCACTCACTCCCACGCACAACCCTGTCCTCAAGCAGTAGATTTACTTCCCATCTCTGTAAATTTGCTATCTCTGGCAATTCTACATGAACAGCATCATATAATACGTGGTCTTTTGTGCTTGGTTTCCGTTTATTTAGCACAGTGGTTTTGCGCTTCATCCACACTGTAATATTCATCAGGTACTCTCTCCTTTTTATTGTTTAATTATGAAATAATACTCCTTTGTATGGATATACAATATTTTGTTTATATATTTACCAGTTGATAAACATTTAAGTTGTTTCCACTTTTTGACTGTTATCAACAGTGCTACCATGAACTTTAATGTAGGGGTCTTCATGTGGACATCATTTTCATTTAGGTAAATACCTAAGAGTGAAATTGTTCAATTGTATGATAAACTATGTTTAATGTTTTAAGAAACCTCCAGACTGTTATCCAAAATGGCTGTAACATTTTACCTTGCTACCAGTGATGATTGAGGGTTCCTAGAAATATTTTAAGCTCCTAGTGGGAAATGACTTCTAAAAATATACTTATTTGAATAATCTGTCAAAATTTTATTTATCAAAAATCACTCCAAGTGGGACTATGGCTCAGTGAGTAGGGCGCTGTTCCCATATACTGAGGGTGGTGGGTTCAAACCCAGCCCCGGCCAAACTGCAACCAAAAAGAAGCCGGGCATTGTGGTGGGCACCTGTGGTCCCAGCTACTTGGGAGGCTGAGGCAGGAGAATTGCCTAAGCCCAGAACTGGAGGTTACTGTGAGCAGTGAGGCTATGGCACTCTACCAAGGGCAATAAAGTGAGACTCTGTCTCTAAAAAAAAAAAAAAAAAAAAAACACTCCAAGAATACAGACTTTGCATAGAGCAAAGATGAGGCAAAGAAATGATAAGGCAAAGTCCTGACTGTGATACGTCCCAATAGGCCTAGGAAAATACCAAAAGGCAAGTAAGGAATAAAATCTAGAAAAGTAAACTCCGCAAAGTAAACAACTATACAAAAATAACAAGTAGTTTCTTCTGAATGCTACTTTAAAGTCATCAGTGGGGTGTCAGGCTACACATGAAAATTAGTTTTATAACTCCATGGTCATAGCACATGTAATAAAATGTCACAAGGTTTTACTCCTTCTAGAGAAGAGGTCGATCTGAGTTAGTGAAAGATAGGTATTATGCAATATTTGAAAAGAACTGAGAATAATTAGTTTCAAATGCATGCAGCCTCACCAACTGTGAAATAAATGCAAACTCCTTGGCACAATGTTAAATCTCATCCATACTGACCTCTTTTCAGCTTTCTGACCTCCTCTACCTGTAGTGTTAATGGTACCCGCCATGCTCTGTATTCTTGAACATCTCCAGGCCTGTGCTCATTTATGTAGCTTTTATGTGTTATTTCTTATTGCTCTCTTCTCAGTGATTGACATTTAGCTGAGATTTCAAGTCTCCAAATGCCTTATTAGTTTTACCTTATAGATGACAAAACCCAGATTTGAAGAATTGATGTGAGCTGCTGTATTTCCCAAATAAATGGTAGAGTCAGAATTCCAATTTAAGTTTCTTGACTCTAAGCTTCTATACTCTTTTCATCCAGGCATAACCTAATCCTCTAGTTTTACCTTATTTCTCTGCTATTTAATTTTTCCTTGAGTTCTACCAAGTGGTCTGTTTGTAATCCTCTCCTATTTGCTGCAAATGCATGGAGGGCAAAGGTCATACTTTATTCATTGCTATATTCCAGAAATACCTAACACAGGCCTTGAATATAGTAAAGATTCAATAAAAGTGTGACAAGTGGATAAAAATGTATGATCAATAGGATATCAACTAGGCCTACCGTGTAACAGCGTTACTGAGCACACACTCTAAGTAGTTGACACCAAAGGCTCAAAACTACTGGATTATTTTTTCTTTAATTAAAATGCTCATTTAGGGCGGTGCCTGTGGCTCAGCGAGTAGGGTGCCGGCCCCATATACTGAGGGCTGTGGGTTCAAACCCGGCCCCAGCAGAACTACATCAAAAATTAGCCGGGTGCTGTGGCGGGCACCTGTAGTCCCAGCTACCTGGGAGGCTGAGGCAAGAGAATAGCCTAAGCCCAAGAGGTGGAGGTTGCTGTGAGCTGTGACTCCACTGCACTCTACGGAGGGTGATAGAGTGAGACTCTGTCTCTACAAAAAAAAAAAAAAAAACGCTCATTTAATGGAACATTATTCTTTCAAAAACAGAATAGAGGTAAACTTCAATTGGCTTCTGCCCAAATTACCATTATTTCAAAAGTGAAGTGGTTAATATTTCTGAAACCATGGCACAGATATTTATTGCTAGAGAGACTCTCAGTGAAAACCTGGCCTCCTGTTAATTTTTAAAACAAGGCAAACCAAAGTCAGAGAGCATTGGTATTATGCTCCACTGCAGACAAGTGACTAGCAGCAAACCAGTCCTGTGACCCTCCGGCCTCCACGTATTTCATCAGGACACCTTCAATTTGATATTGTGTGGTAGTTAGGGTTCTCTGAGGACTTTCTCCAGCTCTTTTGTCATTTCAGTGACCTTGGGCAAGTCATATAACTGTCTCTCTTTTTCTGTTTATAAAATAAGGATAATGCATCTATTTGGAAAGTACTTTGAGTCACTCTGATTAAAGATACTATTTAAAGTGCCAGGTGCCATTCCACAAAGAAATGAGAAAAAGCAACAAGAAGAGACCCATACTCAATCATCCCCAGCCTCATTTGTTCCCCAGGCTCTTTCAGCTCTCTCAGAACCAGGCAGGCACTTAGCCAAATAGAAGAATGAAGCTAAGCAGAAGATGATCACCTTGGATCACACCTCCTCAGCACAAGATAATAATTGAAATAAGTACCCCTTGAAATCTCTACTATTTCATACTATTTCCTAGGACATTATTCCTAGAATTATTTCCGTGATTATTTCAAGATCATCTTTTACCTTTTTTTTAACTGGAGAAAACTTTTTCTAATTGAATAATTTTGAACTGTATATAGTCGATTGGAGATTTAGCAATAACCTTGAGATTGTATCTGTGAACACAGGGATAACTGTGCAGTCTACTGATGAGGACAACAGGGCAGTTATTAGATAATTTTGAATGTTGTTAGGATACATACAAGGAATATTCCATTAACACAGTTAGGTGAGGAGTAGATAACTATGTCCCTTGTATAAAACTCTAGAGAGAATGAATAGATTCATTTTTTTCTGTATTCTACTGTAACAAAATAAATTTGTCACTGAGATATATGACAACTCTCATCCTGAATGCTTGAAATAAACAGAAGAAAGTTCACAAATAAATTAGTAGAATTAATATAGTAAAACCAAGTTTTGAATTTTTGTTCTCCATGTCTTTACTCAAAGCATTGGTAAGTTCAATAATGGTGGACTGGAAGGTCTCATTCAGGAGCCTGTGCAAATGTGAAAACAGGGTAAAATATAGGTTTAAAGAGCTGATCAATAATCTCACATACAATTCATTCATAAATAAGTAAGTCTGAAATATAATCTTTGGTGGACAGAGCCTGGCATGTCATTGAATAAACCTGGGCATTCATTTAACAATTCTTGGGAAACAAATGAAAACTAAAGGAAAAATTTTATTTCTCAGTATTAGATTAAAGAATGAGCTCAAGTATAATTTTAAAAAGAAAGAAAAGGTCTTTTCTGATATGTTTATGCACAGGAAAATTGAACATCTACTTATAATACAAACTTCAGATTGATTTAAATTTACATTAATTGATATCTATGTTGGGATAACAATTTAGTAATTTTAGTGTTCTTGGCCCCCATGATGTCCAGTGCACATTCCCTGCAGTAGCTGAGCTTCTTTCCCCTCTCTTGACTAAAATGATATTTATTCTCTAGGCTCCAGCTTAAAGCTCACAGTTTCCATGGTTCCTCTTCAGAACTATTCAGTTCTTCCCTGAACCGTTCTGACCTATATTCTCTCTATCATGTATAGAGCAGCTTTTATCATCTTCTTCTTATCTTTGTACACCTGAGTACCTCCAGAGGTCACCTATTCTCCAAGACCACATCTACTTCTTAGCATCCATCACAACTCGAAGAATAACACTTTGCCTCTGGGAGAAACTCAAAACTGATGGGATCAGAGAAGGAAGGAGAATACAGAGGGAAGGAATGAGTAAGAAAACAAGGGAATGAGAGGTGAAGGAAGGGAGGGAAACCACCAGCTCAATATAATTCCATTTGTGATGAATTTTGTGGGGTTATTAATTAGAAAATTCTGATGGGAAATAATTTGTTTCTAGGCAGTTACAATGGAGTTGAGGAATTCCCTAGGGACGGTATGATAGCTAAAAGTCTATCTGTGTAAATCATACATGCAAGCCATTTTTCCTTCTGGAATATCTTGTGGTGTGGTTTTCTAGGCCAAGCTGATGTCTTTGTGGGGTGTGTGTGTGTGTGTGTGTGTGTATGTGTGTGTGTGTGTGTGTGTGTGTGTGTGTGAGAGAGAGAGAGAGAGAGAGAAAAGAAACAGGTGTTTGGAAGGGATGACATCACCTCACCATCATATCCAGGCCCACTGGTCCTAAATAGCATACATGTTATACCTTAATTATAGTGGAAAAGAAAGTAGATGATCGGCTATATTTGTAGCACAGGAAAAGTGTTGCCAAAGTGTAAGCTTGAAGAAAGGCCTCTCCTGAAGGGGGGAAGTAGAGTTACTAGCTATGTGGCAGAAAGGGGAGGCTTATCTCAGTTAGTGGTAGGAAACAGAAGGAAGAAAACATAGATTCAAATTTTGAAAGGCCTTAACAAAGCTAAGAAATTTGCATTGTTAAAGGGAATATAAACAGAATTTTAAGCAGGGATATGATGTGATCAGTTTTGCTTCTAGCAACTATGATTTAGGATGTAAAGAATGGGAGGGCTGAAATAAAATAGCCTGGAGGCTGGTAAGGAGGAACTGATATTCCATGCAAGAAAGGATGGGGGTTAATTCAACTGGAGACAGAAGGTCTCAGAGATATTTCTGAGGTAGATACAAAATGGTCTAATGACTGACTGATGATAGGTTGAGAGTGAGGAAGAGAGAAAAGCCATAGATGGATGTGCCTTATTCCAGTTTGAACATTACAGGCTCTAGAGTGTGTCTGCAGCACCTTGTCTGGAGACAGGAAGTGGGTGAGGCAAATCATAAGGACACCCCCTAGGAGTGGTTTTCCTGAAAGGAAAAGTAAGATTTCCCTATAAATAAGTTTGTACCACAAAGGATAGAAGAGGGGGCCACAGTAGAAGAAAAGACACTACAATAGTAAACGAGAAGAATTGAGATGTGCCAATGAGTTGACCTCCTTGAGAGATGATCTTTGTACCTTTTCCTTTGTTCTCAGGGAATTATTATTATTTTCTATTTACTTATTTATTTGTTTTTTAGAGACAGAGTCTTACGTTGTCACCCTCAGTAGAGTGCTGTGGCATCACAGCTCACAGCAACCTCCAGCTCTTGAGTTTAGGCGATTCTCTTGTCTCAGCCTCCCCAGTAGCTGGGACTATAGGCACCTGCCACAACATCGGGCTGTTTTTTGGGCAGTTTGGCTGGGGCTGGGTTTGAACACACTACCTTCAGTATATGGAGCTGGCGTGCTACCCACTGAGCCACAGGCATCACTCGGAATTATTTTCTTATGTTGAAATTCCCTTCAGCTATTCTTAAACCTTCAGTAAAATCTTTTACCTATTAGAGCCTGTGTTGATGGTGCTTTGGGGAACAAAGGCTGGCTCTCTGCTTTTTTCTCATGGAAGCCAATATAGAATAGCCATAGGGAGAATGGAAACACGCAAATTTCAGGCAACAATCTGCTTCAGGGTGAACAGAGCACTAAAGGGCAGCTGAAAGTGACTGTGAGGACACAATGAGAAAAAAAAGAGCTGATCTCAGGATGAACTGACCCAGGAATTGATGCTTATTCCAGAGGTAAGGGATCTTTACCAAAGGGAGAACAAAGGTGAAATTTTGAGACTTACACAATAGGTGCTATCCTGATGGCCCATTGGGGATGAATACACTTTAAAAATGTACTGAAGTCATATGCCTGAAAGTCTCCACTACTTATAGAAGAAAAAATGTGTGGAATGTTATACAGCAAAGATTGGAAAACTATAACCTGTGGGCCAAATGCAACCCACAGCCTATTTTTGTAAAGAAAATTTTATTGGGGGACATCTATGCTCATTTGTTTTTATTTTATTTTCACATTGTCTATGGCTGCTTTTACATTATAACAGCAGAGGTGAGTAGTTGTGAGAGAAACCATATGGCTGACTAAGCATAAAATGTGTATGATCTGGCCCTGTGCAGAAAATGTTAGCTGACCCTCATACAAGGGCACTTAGCCAGGACATGGAAGACCCTGATCCAGTCTTAGTGCTATACTCAATGGGTCCTTGGGGAAGTCATTCAATATTTCTAAGTCTAGGTTTTCTACCTGTAAAATGAAACTACTGTTAACTCACCTACATAACAAGACTGGGTGAAGCTCAAATATAAGAGGGTAAAGTTGATACAAACATATATGAATGCTTCTATTTCAACAAAGCTAAGTGCATCATATTAGGAATTACATTGTTCAGTGTTTCTGGGGGGAACTAAAATGTTCAACTTGGTCACACAGCAGGTTATAATTCATGAGATGGTTATATCTGACATTTGATTGTTTATGGATATTAGTAACTTGGGACTTAATTTCTCTCCAGAAATAGAATTAATTACCAAAAAGTCTTGCTGCATCCTTCCTTTGTCTCTGGTTCAAGTCCCATGGATCTACTAGCAGTTGTCTGAATGGGACTCTGTGGTGTTTTGCTCATATGGACCTTGGTCCTCTCACCTGCCTCTCCCCATAGTCTTTCTTCTGAATAATTCTTATTGTGCCCTAGAAATCAGCTCAGTTACCACCCCAGCAGAAAGACTTCCCTGATACCCTGTCCTGGGTAACTCGTTTCTCCCTATTGTTTGTTGAATGCCCATGTGTATCCTGCTAGTAAACTTTCCGTGATGTTATTATAAATAACTGTACATGTTTTTGTCCCTTCTGAACTGAGCTCCTGAAGGGCAGGGAGTGTGTCTCACTCAAATAGCTACCATTCACTAAGAAGCACCAATGCCACATAAATTTTTCCTGTTAATTCCTCCAACTATACAATAAGTGGATTTTGATCCTATTTTATAGATGAGGAAACTCCATACTGAAGTGAAAAATTTTCTTGAGCAGAAAGAAATCTCAAATGGTAGGCAAGGCAACCCACAAAACTGGAAGATCCCCCCAAACTCCACTCTTAATCACTGTTATTCAGAGATCCTCCTTTTTTGAAATTTATTAACTGACTCCCACAGTTATAACATTACATTGAGAAAGAAATTTTTTTAAACATGAAAAGATATATTAATAAGCCATCTACCTACACATATTTTCTGAAACCTAGCTTCAGTCTACCCACCCTTTCTAAACCGCAACTCTAGAAGTTGTTTCTCATTTACTTGCACTGCATCATGTATGAATATAGAATGAAAAAATGACTGCAAAGGGAAATCACACATTCTGCAGAAGATTCAAGATATCATGAACTTTATGAAAGTGATCACTGAATGCTGCTCAGAAAACACATGAACTCCTGAAAAGTTCAAGAGTTTAAAAAAAAAAAACACACACACACAAAACCAAAATATCCAGAAACTGATGACAGAATAGATGCTTCTGAAACAATGATTTAAATAACAAAGAATTGAGAAATCTGATGCAGCCTTCAAATATTTATGCGTAAAGGACTTTCTCCATGATAGTAATAGAAAATCCAAATACAAAGCAAAGGTTGCTTATTGTATTATCTTGCAAGATTGTTCCATATTCTTTCTTTGTTTGTCTGATAAAAATGAGATCATAGTTCTAATTACAATATAAAATAAATATTTCATGCTTTCATGTTTCATTTTTCAAGAGTTTTTTGAAGAAAAAATTTTTGTTGTTATTTGCTGTGAAATTCTCTGCAGATCACAGGACCCTTCTTTCCAGTTGATTCATTGAGGATAAGCACCTGACCCGAGAGGATGAGAGTCATTGCCAGAGAAGTTTAGACTGAGAAAGAAAAGCATCTTTTTGATTGCCCAGATTAAAATAGGCATAGCCAGGAACGTCTGTGCCCAGATTTCCTGCCACATACACAGAAAACTATTCACAGGAAGATGGACTTAAGCCCAGAACCACAGCAACAAGACAAAAGAAAGCATCTGTCCTTGGACCTCCAACATCTAATGCATATCTGCCCTTGAGTCTTCCAGTGAACTTGAAATAAACTACTGTTTTGATTTCATCTAATAGGGTTCCTTGGGTTTCTATGACAGCTAAAAGATTCTGAAGCCAGTAAGAGAAACCTCTCTAGCCACACTGGTCCTCCTCTAGCCATGCCCACCACAGAAACCCAAGGGCATGTTGACCCCCCACTCCCCAAATACCTTGCATGAGCCTCTGCCCTGTCCTGTGATCCTATGGGTGGATTGAGTAACTGGTGGAAATCCCCTGGGGCCCAAGGGAGGCTATGGCTTAGAGATTGGTAAAGCCTGAACTGAGGTACCTACTTATGCCCACATAAGGTCCTCATGGAACAGCACAGAGACCTGGTGGGAAGACAAAGGGTGTGACCTTAGGCCAGGCACTATGTTCAAGAATCTAAGCTTAAATCTGTCATTCTAGGTTATTGTGAATATGTGTGTGTGTGTGTTTGTGTGTGTATCAGCCAAGGAGGGAGAGCGGAATTTATTATATTTAACATTTCACTAGCTTGATGTATAACTTTTAAATATTTAGACATATAAGTCTCCATCTTTATTCTTCCCAGGATGCTATGAATATTAGGGTCACACCTGACATATTTTAATGAGGAATATCTTGAGTTCAACCATCTTGAATTACATACCATGGCCCTGGCCCTACACTAGGCTCCATGAAGAGCTAAAAATTACATCTCATGAAAGAAGCCAAATTTCATAAGTTATCTTTTTAGGAACAGTGAAATTTTTCTATCTTATACTAAACCTATATTAAATACAAAAAGATCTTGGGAAAAAGAAAACCAATGAGATAACTCATCACTTGCATATAGGTAAACATCTCTTGATAGACTAAAACAAGGTTTTTTTCTGGCTTCATGCTAAGATAGTAAGTATTCCCATAATCCTCAATAGGCAAGAGGTATGAATCACAAAACCTAAAAGTCCAGGGTGGTGCCTGTAGTTCAAAGGAGTAGGGTGTTGGCCAGGCTCAAACCCAGCCCTGGCCAAAACCTGCCAAAAAAAAAAAAACACCTAAAAGTCCATTTAGTAATCTTTATCTACATACCAGCGAATCCTATTAATTTTTCCTTTGTTTTAGGCTTTCTTTATATAATACTATGTAATATACTAACATTTTTTAACTAAACTCTTGGTATGATGATCAAAATTCACATTAATAAAATCAATACATTTTATTTAGTCAAGACCTAGAATGTGAAATAGCTATCTTGATAATGTTTTGCTTTCAATAAGCAGAGCTTAATATTCTGGTAAAGGTTTTGATCCAAGTATAAAGGGTATAAGAATCCAATCATAGAAATAAAATAAAAAATAAAGCCAAACATTGTTAAAGTGGGAAGATACAACCCTAAGGTGTTTGGTCTCGATTCCATAGCTGCCACTCTATAGAGAAAAAAATGGACCCCCAGAGAAGTAACTGGTCCCAAATCATATCTTATAATTGGCAATCCTTACTATATTTTTTAATCCATTTTCAAATTTCACAAGTCTATTTTAAAGCACTTGCTTTTTAGATGTAAAAACAAAATGTCATCTAAAAATTATTCATAGGACACTAAAAGATATTGTAAGCAGGTTGGAAATCAACTTTCTGTGAAATG
The DNA here is from genome assembly GCA_963574655.1 of Perodicticus potto. Lineage (NCBI taxonomy): Eukaryota > Metazoa > Chordata > Mammalia > Primates > Lorisidae > Perodicticus > Perodicticus potto. The sequence continues at coordinate 12,438 of CAUYRH010028437.1, forward strand.
ACTTTTCAACATATATTCGGTTAATATTCTAATTTCCACAAACATTTAGCATTAAAAATGTTTTCCAGATTTCTCATTTTGCTTAAGTGTTTATAAGCAGCCTTTAAATATCTTTCTAAATTGCACTTTTTTTATTCTTTGCCTGGATGATATCTCCCACTTACTTGACTTCAGAATAAGTGGCACTGACTCTATTTTAATTATCATGTCATGTTTTTTCTACAATTGTACATATTTAGGAAAATATTTGATGGTCACCAAGCCAAAGCCAAACAATAAAAATGATGCTAAAAATAAAGGTCATTTAAATTTAAAATTAGCTCAAATCCAACAATATCTAAGTATAAGAAATGCACACACACATAAACACAGCCCTTGGGAAAAATGGGTGAAACCTAAAAAAACAAAATCCAGAGTCATAGCATTGGATGAATACTGACCAAGAATCAGGATGTGCAAAGAGACAGGCCACATAGTATTCAAGAAGAACTTAAAATAGAAGCTTCTTGAGGAGACACTGCTTTTTTAAACAAAAATGCATATAACAAAAATATAATTAAAACTTTAAAATCAGCTGAGTATACTGGCTAATGCCTGTAATCCCAATACCATGGGAGGAGGGAGAATTCCTTGAGCTCAGGAGTTCAAGACTTGCCTAAATGAGAATAAGACCCCAACTCATAAGAAAATGAAAAACCCAGCCTGGTGCTATGGCAAGCACCTGTAATCCCAGTGGTTTCCAGAGGCTGAGGCAGCAGGATGCCCATAGCCCAAGTCTAAGGTTGCAGTGAGCTATGATGCCATTGCACTCTGCTCAGGGCATAGGGTGGATTTTGTCTCATGGGGAAAAAAAGTTAAAAATCAATGCCATAGGAGGCAGGGGTATTGCTAGAGCTCAGCAATTCAAGACTGGCCTGAACAAGAGCAAGACCTCATTTCTACTGAAAATAGAAATATTAGCCAGGTGTCTGTAGTCCCAGGGACTCAGGAGGCAGAAGCAACACAAATGCTTGAGGCCAGAGTTTGAGGTTGCTGTGAGCTAGGCTGACACCATAGCATTCTAGTCTGAGCAACAGAGTGAGACTCTGTCTCAAGAATAAGAGGAGCGGAGGCAAGATGGCAGTCTGTAGCCAGCTTTCCACAGAAGGAGAGTCCAGAAGGAGAGTTAAAGGACAGAAATTTATCAAGAAAGCCAATGGTTCAGATCTGAGCCAAGAGAGAAGGTTGAAGAACGCACATCAACCCTGCTGAGATGAGCTGCGACCCCAAGTATACAAACAAAAGGCACAAAAACCATTGCCAAGTGGACGGGAGTCCCCTCCCCGAGAACAGCCCACAGTATATTCCACACAAACAAGCAAGCAAAGTTCAAATATCCTCCCATTTTATCCCATGGGAGAGACTCTCTAAAAACCTGACCTCCTTCCCCTACTAGGGTGCCATGGCACTTTCCTGCCAGGCATAAAACTGTATATATTCTCTACCTGCAATTTTGAACTCCTAGCACTCCCCTCCACTCTCACCCTGAGGTCTGGAAGCCTGTCCCCCATGAAGTCCAGATTCTTGGGCATTTTCTCAAAGGGTGTGGACAGGGCATGGGCTATTGCTGATCTGTGCTGATTCTCTGGCTCGGGAGAGAGGCGAGGACTGCACAGAAGCGGCGGTGCCCTAGGGCACAGAACAGAAGCCATAAAGCTCACACCCCTGGGGATATTTTGAAAGGACACTACCAGTCACTCTGGGCAACCAGAGGAGGCCAGGAATCTTCTCCAGTAGCAGCCACTGGTGGAACAGATCTGGGACGGAAATAGGCCCGAGAGTCAAGGGTATCCCTGAGGCGGTACCAGCCTGGGTGGAGCATGGAACTAGACTACGCACGTACAGAGACAGCAGACTCCCAGGGCAGGGCTGACCCAGCAGACTGTTTCACTGAGACTCAGGAACTGCAGCTGAGACTGGGCAATGACACAGACAAGACAGAGTTACTCAAACAACATCTGTATTCCTGGGACAGAAACAAACTCTACGAAGTTGTTCTGTTCTGTCAGCAACATTAATCAGGGGAAGGGCTGTAACTGAGTTAAACATTCCAGTCCTCATTAAGCCCCTGAGGTTGTCAGGCCTCACCTCCCCCTGCTGGATAGTGGCAGAGAGTGGTGGCCTGACTGAGAAGACATAGATCTCCCTGTGACCCAGGCAGGTGCAAAACCCCTGGAGCATCTGTTCATTGGAGGGAACTGGGTCACAGCCCTGTGGGGTTACCAGTGACTAGGTGTGACAAAGGTGCAAGGTGGGGAAGGAGACATCAACCTTCCCAGACTAATTTATTTGCTTGGTGGGTCCTTCTGATCTCATGGAGCACAGGAGTGAGTCATACTCGAGCTGCCAGCAGACCCTCCCTATCTAGTTGCCAGAGACCTTTTAAACTCTCCCACCTGAGACCAGTGCTGACTGGGACAATTGATTCGGACCTCTTGAACTGGGCCAACCACTTTAGGACTATCCAAAGTGGTACCCTGGGTGTGTGGTTGTGGAAAGGTTTGATTTTCCTTTTCTAATTGTTTCCTGTGGGGATCAGGGTAACCCAATTGCTGATAATTCTCCACAGTTGACACTTCAATCCAAAGTAACTGATTCACTAGGGTAAGACTGAGACCAGCTGAAAATAAGACTGAGCCACTTAGCCCCACCACACCAAGAAGGTTCCCAGTTTCTAAGGCCGTAACACTGTACGGGTCATTGGCAAAGCTCTAGGGGAAAAGGTACAGTCACCAGTCCCAGCTTTTGGACAAAGGACTGGCCAATCACTACTCCTGGAGTCCCCAACCCAACTTCTCCTTATCTGCTCACCTAGCCAAATGGTGTAAAATAATTATGGGGCAGAATCAGCTGAAAAGCTCCAGTAAACATGAATAACCAGAGTAGATCATCCACCCCAAGGAACAATTTGGCAGACACAACTGAAGATCCCATTCATAAACACATGGCTCAGATGTCAGAAACAGAATTCAGAGTTTGGATTGCAAATAAGATCAATAAAATAGAGGAAAAGTTGAAATTAGAAATTCAAGGAACATTTCAAAAGTTGTCTCAAGAATTCCAGAAATTCAACGATAAAATCACCGAAGATTTTGACACACTGAGACAAGAATTTGCAGCCCTCAAAGATCTGAGAAATACAATAGAATCCCTCAGTAACAGAATGGAGCAAGCAGAGGAAAGGATTTCTGACATTGAAGAGTTAGCTTTCAAATGCTTCCAAACTTTCAAAGAAGAAGAGAAATGGAGGGCAAAAACAGATCACTCTCTCAGAGAGCTCTGGGATAATTCAAAGAAAACCAATATTCGCCTATAGGGATCCCTGAAAGCGATGAAGTGGCTTCACGATGCACAGAGTCTCTTTTCATGGGATTATGAAAGAGAACTTTTCAGACATGCCGAGAGATTCCAAACTAATATGTTCTTGGAAAGATATTTAGAGAATACTTAGAGATCTAAAAATAGACCTGCCATTTGATCCTATAATTCCTCTACTAGGTATATATCCAGAAGACCAAAAATCACAAAGATATTTGTATCAGAGTGTTTACTGCAGCACAACTCATAATTGCTAAGTCACAGAAGAAGCCCAAGTGCCCATCGACCCATGAATGGATCAATAAAATGTGGTATATGTACACCATGCAATATTATGCAGCCTTAAAGAAAGATGGAGACTTTACCTCTTTCATGTTACATGGATGGAGCGTGAACATATTCTTCTTAGCAAAGTTTCTCAAGATTGGAAGAAAAAGTATCCAATGTACTCAGCCCTAGTATGAAACTAATCTATAGCTTTCATATGAAGGCTATAATCCAATTATAGCACAAGAATATGGGGAAAGGGGCAAGAGAAGGCAGGGAGGATGGGTAGAGGGAGGGTGATTAGTGGGATCACACCTACATTGCATCTTAGAAGGGTACAGGTGAAACTTACTAAATGTAGAATATAAATGTCTTAATACAATAACTATGAAAATAGCCATGAAAGCTATGTTAACCAGTCTTATGAAAATATTTCAGATTGTATATGAAACCAGCACATTGTACCCCATGATTGCATTAATGTACATAGCTATGATTTAATAAAAAAATAAATTAAAAATAATAATAAAATAAAAAGATGCATTATTGAAGCTAAAGAATGCATCTCACCTAAATAAAAAAAAAAATCAGTGCCACAGGACTTCAAGGGAGAAAGGAATAAACATGGGATTGAGCGGTCAGAGACAATCTTACAAGCAAAATAAAATCACCATAAACTAGAACTTAGAACTTAAATAAATCAGGTGCCAGAAAAGACTTTGGGCATTTTAGATTTCACTTATTGTTCTCATTGCCTCTTAAGGTTATCTCAGCTCCCTCCTCGATAAGTAAGATCAGAGTACTCCTTTTTAGGGTTGGTACAGACTAAATTAGATGCAGACCTTAGGTTTGTGTCAAACTCAAGCCGACAGTGAACATTAGGTGTGGCTAGTACTTGTACCCTGGATAGTGTTAGTGTGGAAAAGGCCATCATGTCCCTGACTCGCCTTCCTTGGCTCCGTGATTGGCACATCCAGGTGGCACCTGATTTAAACTGGTTTCAACAGAGTAGCTCATACCCATACCACCATGACTGGTCCTGACTGGTGGGCACATGACCCCATCAAGGCAGACTTAAACTGTACTTTAAACTAGAACCTGAGGAGCAAGTCCCTGTCTTCCCTGATGTCTAACTCTCCAGGTTTTATCAGAATTGAGGGGTTTCTGAGGATGCAGGATTTTCAGCACTGAAACTGCAAACATGTTAGGCAAACTGGAAATTGTTGATTACCAGCTGGAAAGATATGAGCCCCCAAACAGCCGATGGAAGAGACCAGTATGCAATAGGAAAATGGTGACAATATACAGAGATAGACAGAGACAGAGAAGTGGGAAGAGAGTACTGGTTGGCTTCCAGTGTTTGGTATGAATTGTCCCTAAAGCCAGCTAGTCCTCAATTTCACTCATGTTTGATGGAATAATACAGAAAAATTCCTGTTGTGCCTAGGTAATGGGATTGGACTTTCTTCTTTTTTTTTTTAATTTGTATTTTCTTTCAACTTTTAGTATATTAGGGGATATACATATTTTGTTTACATACTTTGTTTTTTTACAGACTGAGTCAAAGTTACAAGTCTGCCCTTCACCCAGATAGTGTGTACACAAGAGAATTTGCCCATCCCCTCCTCCCTTCTTCCCCAGCTTGATTTTCATTGAGATTTATTTCTATATGTGCACCTAAATATTGATAGATTAGTTCCAATTTAGTATTAAGTACTATGAGAATTTTTCTTGATTCTTGTGATGTTTCACTTAGAAGAATGGTTTCCAGTTCCCCCCAGGTTGTCACAAAAGATACTAAATTACTATTTCTTCCATGGCTATATAGCTATATATACCACATTTTATCAATCCATTCATGTATTGGTAGGCACTTAGGTTGTTTCCACATCTTTGCAATTGTAAAGTGTGCTGCCATAAATATTTAAATGAAAGTGTCCTTTTAATAAAAAGAACTTTTTTTCCTTTGGAGATATATATATATATATAATAATGGAATTGTTGGATCAAATGGTATATCTACTTTCAGTTCTTTGAGGTATCTCCATAAAATTTTCCATAAAGGCTATACTAGCAGGCAGTCCTACCAACCTTGTATAAGAGTTCCTTTCTCCCCACATCCAGTCCAGCATCTGTGTTTTAGGGATTTTTTAATATGAGTTATTCTCCAAATGAGAGTATAAGTACAGTTAGGGGTTGGACTATCTATCATTTTTAATCAAAGAAATCATGTTTGATATGCTGGTCCACAGAAAATGCTTCATAAATATCTGCTATTGTCATAATGGCAGTAATTATTATTAGATTCTACTAAGAAGTTTCATTTCCCATGGTTTATAATTAGATGAACAAAGAACATAAAAAGAAATAATTCTGTACTTGTAGAGACACAGCCAAGAGACCACTTGGATTTACTTAAATGATTCTGTTCCTTCTACTGGCCCAGAAGCTGCCTCCAAACACTAAGGAAGCCCAGGAGCAGAAACGCTGTACAAGATCTAGATCAGAGTTTTTCAACCATTTTAATCTCATGGAACACTTGGACCTGTAGTTGAACTTCTATGGCACACTTAAATGATGTTGATAAAAAAAATAGTAAAAAATAAAAAGAATATATTTACTGTTTCTTGAACTTCTTTAGAAAATAATATAATTAATACTCTTTAAAATTTTTTGCGGCACACCTAAGATCCTCTCACAGCACACAGGTGTGTCTTGACACACCAGTTGAAAATCACTGGTCTAGACAATTGTCTGGGGCTAGAACTACACTAATGGCTTTCCTGTCACTAATTATGTCAAGGCCAGTTCCACAGTCTCAGCTTCTATTTTGCTTTCTAATGATTGATTTGTGTGCGCAGACTGATGAACTTCGGGCTGAAAATGACAAAGTATGTCTTACTAAAAACGGTGAACACCTGTGGAATTTTATACAGGTTCAAAAATGGGAAGTTTTTGTTGATTATTCCTAAAAATCAAAATTGTTTAGGGATGAAAAGAATGCATTATTACACCCAAAATAATTGACTGCTTTGATTAGTTTGAACTTCAGAATCTACTGGATCAATAATTATTTACAGTTCTTTTCATACATTCTATAACTTGAAAGAGAATATTTTCAAAAAAAATTTTCATAATTCATAAGAAGTTTTTCTTTAATTATACATACAATCAACACTTTCATTATGTCTGATTTCATTTACTTTTTTTAAATACATATTACTCCAGTTTATCTCTGCACATTTGAGAATGCTGTATCTCTGGTTCCATCTGTGTAAAACAAACTTTCTTAGACAAAGGTAGTGAGGCATACCACAAAGGTATCTCCAGAAAACTATAATTTTAAGATTGGTGATTTTATTAAGCTTCTGCTGCACAGCTTCAGCTGTACCTACCTCTTTATCCTGAAATCAGCCTGAAGGAGCCTGACAAGCTAGGAGCAGAGAGAAAAGACCACTAGAGAGATGCCACAATGTCTTTTGAAGTTTTGCTTGGAAGTAAAACATGTCACTTCCCTTCACGTTTAATTTGCAATGTAAGTCACATGAAAAGCCAATGGAGTGGGAGAGTATAATCTGCCAATTGGGGAGGGGGAAGGAGAAAAATCATTCGGGACAATAATACAGCCTAACAGTTTACATTACTCTAATGGCCACTCCGTTTTCCCTAGTGGCACCATCTTCCTTTCTTCTGGCAAGTTCTAACCTAGTGCCCTCTTGCTATTCAGCTCTCCCCTACACTCCCCAACTCACTTCTCACTAATTAGTTTTTACTCTCCCATGTCCTGATCCTTATATATCCCTTTCTAAACATCTTGACTTTGTACAATAAAATGATTTATCAGTCTAATGGATAATAACAGCTCAGAATAAAACCCCTCTTAGACAAAATATATGGTATTTTCAAATTTATCTCCACAAATATTTCTAAGCAATTGCTATGTATAAAATACTATGATAGATAGTGCACATAAAATTAATTCTCTTAAAAATCTATTAACTATTTGGGCAGAAAAAACATAAAAGACAAATGTTAAATAAAATAATTGACATAGATACACAAAAATAGAAGAGTCAAAAGGATCTCTTAAGATCTCTTAATCAAGAGAATAATTGATTTTCAAGTGATCTTCACAGATGGCAGTTGCAACTGGGTATAAGATGAGAAGAGTTTATTAAAGATTGTTTCATTCAAAGAACAATTCAATTAACAACACCAACACCCTATTATATAGACGTTTCTGGCTCTAGCACTTGGAAATGTTTCACCTCTCTCCTCTAATGAGGGTTCTGCCTTATCAGACAAGCTCTTCTTGGGTTTTATGGTATAGAATGACAAAGAACAATAATAAATAGAAAAGATACATTAGATTATGAATGAAGGAAACTTGATTTGAAAAACTGGAGAATAAGAAATGCTGTCTTTTGTGAGGGAATCTAATTGGAAATTAACATTTTAAGAAGTACTGTAAACCCTATATCTTTCTTAACCAGGTCAGACTGGCATTCCAAAATAGAGAAGACTGAGTTTCTTAAAAAAGCATTTATTTCCCACAACTCTGGAGACTTTAGAATTCCAAGATCAATGTGCTGACAGATCCCATATCCAATGAGGGCCTGCTCCCCTGGTTTGCAGATGACCCTCACATGGCAGAGAGCAGGCAGGGAGGACCAGCCCTCTGCCTCTTTTTATATGAACACTAATTCCATCATGGGGCTCTACTACCATGACTAATCATCCCCCAAAGGCCCCACCTCCCAATAGCATCACATTAGGCTTCAACATGTGGATTTGAGAGCACACAAACATAGGCCATAGCAATATTCTTTCCACTTATGTGAGAAATGCAAGGAAATGCGTTGAGTTATCTTGTCATTATTTGATGATTAAACACTTCTTTAACTCTGAGACCACTCTACGACTGGACCAAATGAACTGTGGCTTCCGTGAACTTAGTAGGCATACATTTACTATGTGTGATTAGGTGTCAAGTATATTTTGAAGAGCTGGGTTCACAGTGTAAGCAAAACAACACAATCCCTGACATCAGGAAGTGAAATGATATATTGTTCTCCTGGAATGGGAAAAGTTTGAATAAGAAAATAATAAGGGAGAGAAGGAGAAAGCAGAGAGAGAAAGAATGAGAGAAGAGTGGGGAAAGGAAGAGCAGAGAGAGGGAAGGAGCAAGGTGGAGTGGGGTCTTGGTGTGTGCCACACCTTTTGGGGGCAAAACACAATTGTAAGAGGAACTTTACCCAACAAATGTAATCAGCATAACATGGTTTCTTGTACCCTCAATGAATCCCCAACAATAATAAATAAATAAATAAATAAATAAATAAATAAATAAGAAAGAAAGAAAGTGAGCCCATGACAACTTATATAAATACTTGGACTTACAGATCAGTTAGTGGTTAAAGTTGCCTATTCCTACACAGTATTTGATTTGTATTTCTTCTATTCAGATTATTTTCATGCTCCTTCATAAGATTTTAGCTCAGTTGTGAGACAATAAAAACCTTTTCAATTCAATAAAAAAAAAAAAGAAAGCAAGAAAGAAAATAATAAGGGTAAAGCTTAGAGAAGCAAGTTTTTCAATGCCTCTTAAACTAGGAAGCCAAAAATATACTCCCTCTGAAATCTAGAGCTACCCATATAAACCATTTATTTGACATATTTTATGTGCCAGACAATATGCCCAGGTACTTTTCTTGGACTGTCTCACTTAATTCCTGAAATACTAGGTAGATATCTTAATATCCTTCCTAGATAAAAGTAAGCTATGGATTCACTGACCTACAAGTCATTTGCTTAACAACTGTAATCTACAACCTTCTGCTTTGATGAAGTTTACTCCGTTAGCAGTTTACTCCATTTTTGACCCACAGGTGATGCAGTGCCTTTTATCCTTACACTTGAGAAAGAGCTGCCAGAGGTTTGTATGACATATAGACTTTAACAGTTCTTTTCAACTTTAGATAACTCTTTCTCTCTTTTTATATTTCAACAAATGTTAATTATTAATCTCTTCAAGAAAGAAATTCTAGAGTTGGTTTGCTCTGCCTCTGACTTAAGGACGTCGGAAAACATGAAAACATTTGGGGCCACCATTTTCTCTGAAGAGTGCTTTTAATCTCAATTTTCCATGACCCTAGTCTATATGGTTTATAGCAATTTTTACCCAGCACATATATTATCTCATTTAACATAAATACAGTGAGGTAGTAGACAAATTAAGAATTACAAATATTTGTTGAAAGAATAACAAAACATTTAGCAATGAAATGACTTGCCACAAAATTTACACACAGGTAAAAGGCAGAACCCAGGTCTTCATCTCCTGGTCAAGTCCTCTTGCACCTACCACACACCAAGTTCAAGGTCACCTCATACAAACTATGCCTTAGAGATGCTGCCCAGGGAGTGAGTAGGTTTTCTCAGTAGCTCATTCAGTCTCCCTTCTCTGTACAAGTTAACATCAGGGACACAGAAGCAATTAGTGTTTGAGGAGGGTGAGAAATAACAATTTTAAATGATTAAAAAAGGGAATCATTTTTAAAAATAATTGCTATCACTTTTCTTATTTGGGAGAAAGAGAGAGATAAATATATTGTGAATCAATAGAAGCCTTGGCCCACACTCTCTTATTTATCTGGGACTTATCTCCCTGAGTTCTCCCTCAGAGGGAAGAATAATTATTTCTTAATTATAGCAGAAGTAAATTTTCTCTCCCAACTCTAAAACAACATGACTCATATCTCTTTATTTACAAAGAAATGTCTTTGGAAAGAAAATATTTTTTAAAAGCCAAAGTGTAAAAGGGACTCAAGACTCCCACATGGGACTTTCAATGATAACAGAACTATTGTCACTCAATAGTTCATTATCCCCAGTGGATAATGTTTACACAATGAGAAGTATAGTCAAGAGAGACATCTTCCTGTGGGAACCATCCTTCTGCCACTCATGACCACATGTTACAAGCAGAAATTCCTCCAAAGAAAACACTTTTCTCTTAAAATGCTTCCAGCTGAGCTCTCCTGCTATTGGGATGTAATTCAGAGTAATAAAGGGTCCATCAAGGCATATCTGATTCCATAGTAAGTGTCTTATGTTGTTCCAGCTGATGATTTAATTTCTGCCTACTCATCTAAAAATCTGGAGCCCAGCACCCTGAACTGGGTATTCTCCATCTCTAACCTCAGCAGGGTCCCTCAGCCAGGAATGATCTACAAGGCCCTGTTGTACCTCCCCAAATCTCATCAGGAAAACTGAAATTTCAGCTGGCTCTACTCTAGTTATAAGTCTCCAAATTCAGTAATGAGTAAAGTGTGATGATGACACATTTGTTCATTTCCAGAGAACTGGGACAAAGGCTAAAAATAAAGACAGATTAAACAGGGAGCCCTGATGTGAATGTATTACAGGTACTTCTGACTGTCTCATTTATAGGAAATATGGTCATTGGTGTGCTGCATTATACTGAACTTTTATTACTACCTCTTTTCATTTGAAACAAAGATTCTGAGTCTGATGAGACTCTTTCCCATCTGTCCAGCTGTCAGGCTTCCTGGCAGGGGTGTGGGGCAGGAACAATGCAGATTGATAAGAAGAAAACCAATGGGCAGGTTTAGACCTAATAAAAATATGACTGCCTTTTAAATATGAAATCCAGAAATTTTATATAATCCCCCTTTTTATGATCCATCAAGGATCCTTTCTTTCTGTGGAGAAGACAAAGCTGTTCATGTTGAAGGGCCCAGGAGATGATTTCATAGTGCTAGAAAGGAAGGATTCCCAGTCTGGTAGGATGAACATGCTCATCAAACCGAAAACCTAAGAATCTATCCTTAGTACATTGGGATAAATCACTCACCTCAGAGTACTAGCAAGTATCACAGCAACACTAAATGACTTTTCAATTTTACAAAGTAAGCCAAATATAAGCACTCCCTAGAAAAGGTAATGTGTCATGTCATTAACATCTTAGGTACATCTTAGTGAGAATTAATTGAAATAAAAAGAAATAGGCACTTATTAAAGAGTGTAAGCACCTATTAAAGAGGGTGAGGAAAGAAATAAAAAGAGAAAGTGCAGGTGTTGGATAGTTTGTCTACATGGATATTTTACCAAGGACCTAGCCTGGCCAAAGACACAGGAACCCTCTCCCCTCAAAACCAATATAACACACATTTTGCACTTTGCACAATTCATAGCCCACCCCTTTAGTCAAATCCTTATCAAATAATCAACGTCTTTGGTAGCTGAGATTTTTTTGACTTAGAAAAAAATTGCTTACAATTCTGATCTTGTGATCTGTGGCAGGTCTAATTTTAACAGCATTTTCTGAAGAGAATAGAAAAAAATACACTATTTCATTTTCTTCCTTGACCTACATTAGTGTATTCTGCCCCCACTTAATATTTTTTCCTTTTGCATTCTTTCTCCTGCATGTTATGCAAAGAGATGCTGAGCTGGAGAAAAAAAAACCACATTTGTCTTCCTCTTTCCTCCCTGAAAGGTGGTGTAAAAACCTGAATACTTTGGCTGGTTGCGTCTCTAGCCATGTGTAGACCGGCCTGCACAGGGCACCTTTGAGAGAAGCTCCAGGGATTGAGGAAGACTCAGAATGGAAGTGAAAATTACCAACCCTCCCTGCCCCCAAATCATCCTTAGAACAGTCTGCTTGTGCCTTCTACCTAGGCCTGGCCTACCTAGACATTGTCTCAAAACTCCCTTGGGAAAACTGTAGACTGTTTAGCTCTGTCCCCCAGCTGCAGAACCCATGCTTATGGGAGATGGGCTGGGCTTCTGGGGTCATTCTCATTCCTGAAGCTCAGGTTGTGTGCTTGGCATGGCTTAGCAAAGCTAGTCAGTGGCAGATGTGAGACTAGACCCAGGGTCTATGACTCCTAACTATGAATTTTTTCCTCATTATACAATTTATCTTATATTCAGGGACTTCTTTTTCCCCTCAGTAATCTTGTCTCTACTTCCTGATATTTTAACCTGGAAGAAAGAATAGCTATATAATCAGATCAACCAATCTATTCAAATGTTACAGAGTGATAGAGACAAATGATTTCTAAGACATCCACCAAAGAGAACAAACAGCCTTTTATTACTTACTTATGTATTTTGCTTGTGTTCTGGAAAAGTATGGCTTGTAGTTCAGGAGAATTTAGAAATACAGACTCAGGCTCAGGCTGATCAAATAAAATACTACATTTTAACAAGGATCCCGGTGACTCATAGGCATAATATAGTTTAGAATCCTTTGCCAAATTGCTCATGAAAACTTCACTCCACCTGACTACCTCAATGAAAATGTTAACAGCCAGAGTGCTCCAGAGAATCACTTAGCAACAAGACCAGGTTCATCCCACCATGAGTCCCCATAAAACACACAGAAGAAGAGAGTCTGAGCCCTATTGTTCTAACTCATGAAGGTTGCTTAACTTCTAACTCGGGAACTTTGGAGACAAGGCATTTCTTCAGAACTCCTAAACATATCTGCCCCTAACAAACTGCCCTTGTTAGTTTCTAGGTGAGACACATCCTGGAGAAGGATGTGTACTCCCTATCCCTTCACCGATAAAAGCCCAACACTTCATTATAAAGGAAATCACGCTCCAACAATTAATAGTAATAGTAGCCACGATTTCTGTTGGCTACTCGTTTTAAGAAAAAACATTTCAATGGATAGTTGTTCTATAGTCCTAAGTTTTTCCTGCTGCTGAATTTTCAGTTGATATCATGCAATCCCAATCTTTTTAATAATATGGTGAGAAAGAGAAATGAAAGTAAAATAGCTACATTGTGCTGAGATCAGGCAGGTAAAGGAAATAAAATCAAGACCTATCCTAGTTATAGAAAAAAGCAAAAGAAAGAAAAAGTAGAATTTCTAGGAACTACTGGGGAAGAAGGGCCCTAACACAAATTTCCACATCATTAATATAGCCTTACTATATACAAAAGATATGAAGAATGTCCCTTTGGAGCTCCTTTACTATCAAATGATCATTGCCAGAAAACATATAGGAAGCACGCATCCAACCATATTGACCTGCTTGCCATTTCTGGTGTCTTCAGAGCAAGTCATATTTTTTCTTGACTTGTGTATGTTCTGATAGATGTTGTCTATTTTCACAGTGATCCCACTATGACAATGTATCCTATTTTTCCAATGTTTCTCTGCTGCTTAAAAACATTACTGCAAGATCTCAGGTATAAGATTAATTATGCTTGTTCTATTCTGTTTATTGCTGTAGTCTCAAGAACAACCTTATTCTCCTCTCTATTTTTTATTATTAGCAGAAATTCCAGGTTCTCCAGGATATTTCCCTATTGGAAAAGATGATGCAAAGCTGGTTTCTCATGAAATTTGCTTGAGTTGTGAGCCTTAAAAGGCAATGAAAGTAGGGTTCCTTTCTGAATAAGGAAATAGTATTTTCCAAAATCCCCAAGTTTGGAATCCATGAATATATCCTCAGTGTCTTTTCTTTCTCATCCCTGAAATACCATTTATAGTGAATCTTTGTTCACTCTTCTTCCATTATGCCCACTTCTCCCAATTTCACCTCCTGGTCATAGACTGGGTACCCTGGAAAACAGACTCTATGCTAAGATTTGTACTCAGGAAATTGGTTGAAGAGTGCTCTGGCAAACAACACCTATGAGGGAGCAGGAATAACAAGACTGGGCAGAGACAACAAATGAACCATAATGTACTTGCAGCAAAGGCTCCAGCTGACCCCATGGGGGAGGTATGGTGCTTAAATGCCCTATTAATGATGTTCTGAATTGAAAAAAGATGTCTTTCTGTCCAGTTTTAACCAGTCACTGAATGCAGAATGACCCACAGAGTGGGCATAACTTTAGGCAAAGCAATTCATTTCAGCAGAGGGCAATTTCCAGGAAAAAAACAAACAAACAAACAAATAAACATCTGTGAGGTAGCTGAAGGAGTGACTGTCTTTGTCATTAAGGAAAATCTGGGACATCTACCACAGTATCCAATATGCCTGTAAGCTTTCAAATTATTCCTTTTAGAAAAATATTCTCCAATGAGCTATAGAAATCTTAAAGAGAAAAAGAGATCCGCTTCCTTTAATCTGTGAATTACAGTGTTTTTATATCACCATTTTGAGGAACTAAAATTTCTCCCCAATTCTGAAAATACCAGTTATGCTATTTCAAAAAAAAAAGAAAAAAGCAAATAAAATGGCACACAAAGTTGAATTTTTGCCTTAGGGATCTACAGCTGAGCATCAGACTTATATATTTTCCAGGAGCATTCTACTGGTCAAATGTCACCAAAACAATTTCCAAACCAACCTGGCCTCAATAGTTCTCTGATTACAGATTTATAAGAGGCCTGCCCTAGACAGCCACAGAGCCCCTTTGAGGTGGCCACTCCTGTGGCCCTCAGCAGTTTTCACCAGGAACATTAGAAGCTTGCCCATCAACCAAAACAAACAACTATTCTCATGAATAGACCCAATGAAAGCCCTATAAATCATAGCTGTCAAAAATGTCAGCAGCATTGCAGAAAACAGAAATCAATCTAAAATTCATTAGTTTGCCTGACAAGAGCCTAATCTTATATTAATACGAGCCCTGGCACCTCAGGTAGAATAGGGAGCTGCAAGAGATCATCTTCATTTCCTGTGACAGAAATGTTCAATATTATGGCTTAATAGGACCTTCAGATTATTGCCATCCTGTGGGCAGAAACCTTTGTCCCCCTGCTTAGGGTCAAGTTGCCTGTGGTATGAGGCAGGAATCAGTGTGATTTTGTCACCATATTTCACAGCTATTAGTGTTATGGTTGGGTGGTTTGCAGCAATTCCAGGTAAAAAGGACACAGAAGTTGCCACCTAAGTAAAGTGCTCTGTATATCAGTGAATCAGGCTCAAACACAGCTGTACCATTGTCAAAACAGTCCTGCCCATCAGAGGGTAGCAGGGATATATGTTCTTCATCCTATCCCTTTCATATAATCCCCTATGCTACAGGTTTTTTGTGACTGCATCTCTCCTTTGAGGCTGCCCTAGTTTATTTTAATCAGATTTCAGCTGTGTACAAATATTCAGATTAGCAGTGATAAGAAGGACAAGGCAGGGGCAGAGGCAGGACCAACCAATAGGGAGCCTAGAGATACATGGGCCATGATATCAGATGGGTCACAGCCTCCTGCATGCAAGAAAAGAGTCAGGCCATAGAGCAACTCCACAAACTAACAAAAATCACTCTGCCAAGTCATCTCCTGATGTCCTCCCAAGACATCTGCACTTTCTTACATCTCTTCTCTTCCCTGATCCCTCAATGACTAGGCTTCTTCACTGACTATACTGTCTTCTAGAGCATAAACTCCTCAGGAAAGTTTATTTCTGCTCACATTAATGTATTCCCCACCAATATTCTTCCAGGGCTCACATTGCCTATCTACGTAAGGACACTTAATCCTGTCTTGTACCTGTCTTTTCACAAGCAAAGAGCTACATTCCTGAAGATCTTATTAAAAATCAAAGATGCTGAATTCACTGTTTAGCTTGGCCAAAGGTGGTGGAAATTTCCATTTACAATGTGAAGTATTACTAGCCTTAGGTAAAAGGTTAATAAAGTTTACATTTCATTTTTCCCAGTTTTTTTTTTCTTTTTTCTTTCTTTTTTTTTTTTTTTTTTTTTGAGTCTCAAGCTTTCACCCTGGATAGAGTGCCCAGGCATCACAGCTCACAGCAACCTCCAATTCCTGGGCTCCAGCGAGTCTCCTGCCTCTGCCTCCCAAGTACACAGGTGCACACCACAAAGCCCACCCATTTTTTTTTTGGTTGCAGCCATCATTGTTTGTTTGGCGGGCCCAGGATGGATTCAAAACCGCCAACTCAGGTATACGTGGCTGGCACCTCAGCCCCTTGAGCCACAGGTGCCGAGCCCCTCAGTTTTCTTTAAAATTTGCAATTTTAGACAAACAATTTAATAAATAAGACCATCGACAGGGGAGGAGGAGCCAAGATGGCGGTCTGTAGCCAGCTTTCCTCAGAGGCTCCCATCCAGGAGGAGAGTTAAAGAACAGAAATTTAACAAGAAAGCCGATGGTTTGAATCTGAACCAAATGAGAAGGTCGAAGAACACTCATCAACCCTGTTGGGGGCGAGCTACAATCCCAAGGACACAAACAAAAGATACAGAACACATTGCCAAGCGGAAAGGAGTCCCCTCCCCCATGAGAACGGCTCGCAGTATATTCCATACCGCCATACAAACAAGCAAGCAGAGTTCAGATACTCCCATTCTACACCATGGGAAAGACCCTCTAAAAACTGGACCTCCTTCCCCTGCTAGGGTGCCATGACACTCTCCTGCCAGGCATAAAACTGTATAAAACTGTACATAAACTGTATATATTCTCTACCTGCAAGTTTAAACTCCCGGCATTCCCCTCCACTCTCACCCTGAGGTTTGGAAGGTTGAAGCACACCACCTACAAAGACTTAGTCAGAACATAGGAGAAAAGTTGAACGGGCCTATATCAAGTTCTGATATAGCATCAACAATACAAAATCTCCCAAAAAGAAAAGCCCGGGACCAGATGGCTTCACGTCAGAATTCTACCAACCTTTAAAGAAGAACTAGTACCTATATTACTAAACCTCTTCCAAAATATAGAAAAAGAAGGAATACTACCCAACACATTCTATGCAGCAAATATCACCTTGATCCCTAAACCAGGGAGAGACCCAACAAGAAAAGAAAACTATAGACCAATATCACTAATGAATATTGATATAAAAATATTTAACAAGATACTGACAAATAGAATCCAACAACACATCAAACAAATTATACACCATGACCAACTGGGCTTTATCCCAGGGTCTCAAGGCTGGTTCAATATATGTAAATCTATAAATGTAATCCAGCACATAAACAAATTAAAAAATAAAGACCATACGATTCTCTCAATTGATGCAGAAAAAGCTTTTGACAATATCCAGCATCCCTTCATTATCAGAACACTTTTAAAAATTGGTATAGAAGGGACATTTTTTTAAACTGATAGAAACCATCTACAGCAACCCCGCAGCCAGTATCATATTGAATGGAGTTAAACTGAAACGATTTCCACTTAGATCAGGAACCACACAAGGTTGCCCATTGTCTCCTCTGCTCTTAAACATCATAATGGAAGTTTTAGCTATTGTAATCAGAGAAGAAAAGGCGATCAAGAGTATCCACATAGGGTCAGAAGAGATCAAACTTTCACTCTTCACAGATGATATGATTGTATATTTGGGAAACACCAGAGATTCTACTACAAAACTTTTAGAAGTGATCAAGGAATACGGCAGTGTCTCAGGCTACAAAATCAACACCCATAAATCTGTAGCCTTTATATATACAAACAATAACCAAGCTGAAAAAAAATTCAAGGACTCTATCCCTTTCACAGTAGTGCCAAAGAAGATGAAATATTTGGGAGTTTACCTAACAAAGGATGTGAAAGATCTTTATAAAGAGAACTATGAAACTTTAAGAAAATAAATAGCTGAAAATGTTAACAAATGGAAAAACATACTATGCTCATGCCTGGGAAGAATCAACATTTTTAAAATGTCTATACCAACCAAAGCAATAAATAATTTTAATTCAATTCCTATCAAAGCTCCTTTGTCATATTATAAAGATCTCAAAAAAATAATACTTTGTTTTATATGGAAACAGAAAAAACCTCGAATAGCCAAGACATTACTCAGAAATAAACACAAAGCCGGAGGAATCATGCTACCAGACCTGAGACTCTACTATAAAACGACAGTAATCAAAACAGCATGGTACTGCCACAAAAACAGAGATATAGATGTTTGGAACAGAATAGCGAACCAAGAGATGAATCCAGCTACTTCCCATTACTTGATCTTTGACAAGCCAATTAAAAACATTCAATGGGGAAAAGACTCCCTATTTAAGAAATGGTGCTGGGTGAACTGGCTGGCGAACTTGCACTAATGTACACAGATATGATTTAATAAAAAAAAATCATAAAAAAACAAAAAATGGACCCACACCTCTCATTATTAACTAAAGTAGACTCTCACTAGATTAAAGATTTAAACTTAAGACGTGAAACTATCAAAATTTTAGAAGAAAGTGCAGGGGAAACTCTTGAAGGAATTGGCCTGGGTGAATTTTGCTCCCTAGGCAATTGAAGCAGTATCAAAGATACACTACAGGGACCTGATCAAACTAAAAAGCTTCTGTGCAGCCAAGAACATAGTAAATATACCAAGCAGACAGCCCTCAGAATGGGAGAAAATATTTGCAGGTTATGTCTCCGACAAAGGTTTAATAACCAGAATCTACAGGGAACTCAAACATATTAGCAAGAAAAGAACAAGTGATACCATCTCAGGATGGGCAAAAGACTTGAAGAGAGACTTCTCTAAAGAAGATAGACGCACAGCCTACAGACACATGAAAAAATGCTCACCATCCTTAATCATCAGAAAAATGCAAATCAAAACTACTTTGAGATATCACCTAACTCTGGTAAGATTAGCCCACATAACAAAATCCCAAAACCAGAGATGTTAGGGTGGATGTGGAGAAAAGGGAAAACTTCTACAACTTCCTGTCAGAATGCACACTCATACGTTACTTTTCAAAGGATATTTGGAGAGTACTTAGAGATCTAAAAATTGACCTGCCATTCGATCCTATAATTCCTTTACTAGGTATATACCCAGATGACCAAAAATCACATTATAACAAAGACATTTATACCAGAATGTTTATTGCAGCCCAATTCATAATTGTTAAGTCATAGGAGAAGCCCAAGTGCCCATCGACCCACAGATGGATTAATAAATTTTGGTACATGTATACCATGGAACACTATGCAGCCTTAAAGAAAGATGGAGACTTTACCTCTTTCATGTTTACATGGATCGAGCTGGAAGATATTCTTCTTAGCAAAGTATCTCAAGAATGGAAGAAAAAGTATTCAATGTACTCAGCCCTACTATAAAGCTAATTTAAAGGTTTCATATGAAGGCCATAACCCAAATATAGCACAAGAATATAGGGAAAGGGGCAAGGGAGAGGAGGGGAGGGGGGAGGGTGGGTGGAGGGAGAGCAATTGGTGGGGCCACAACTATGGTGCATCTTAGAAAGGTACAGGCAAAACTTACTAAATGCAGAATACAAATGTCTTTATACAATAACTAAGAAAATGCCATGAAGGCTACGTTAAACAGTTTGATGAAAACATTTCAGATTATATATGAAACCAGCACATTGTACCCCTTGGTTGCACTAATGTACGCAGCTATGATTTAATAAAAACCAAAAAAAAAAAAAAAAAAAAAAACAATAAAACAGAAAAATTAAAGAAAAAATGAGATGTGGTTTGGGCATGGATGATTGCAGTAGATTAAAAAAAAAATAACAAATAAAATAAAGGTTTGGTAGAATTCTGACATGAAGCCATCTGGTCCTAGGCTTTTCCTTTTAGGGAGATTTTGTATAGCTGATGCTATTTCAGAACTTGATATCGGCCTATTCAACATTTCCACTTCATTCTGGCTAAGTCTAGGAAGGTGGTGTGCTTCCCAGTATTGGTCAATTTCCTTCAGATTTTCATATTTCTGAGAGTAGAGTTTCTTGTAATATTTGTTAAGGATTTTTTGAATTTCTGAGGGGTCTGTTCTTATTTTGTCTTTACCATTTCTGATTGATAAAATTAGAGATTTTACTCCTTTTTTCCTGATTAGAATAGCCAAAGGTTTATCTATTTTATTGACCTTTTCAAAGAACCAACTTTTTGAGTTATTGATCTGTTGTATAATTCTTTTATTTTCAATTTCATTTCATTCTGCTCTAATTTTGGTTATTTCTTTTTTTCTTCTGGTTTTGGGGTTGGAATGTTCTTCCTTTTCTAGTTGCTTGAGATGTCCTATTAATTTGTTAACTTCCTCTCTTTCCATTCTCTTGAGGAAGGCTTACAGTGCTATAAATTTCCCTCTTAGGACTGCCTTTGCAGTATCATAGAGGTTTTGATAATTCATGTCTTCATTGTGGTTTTGTTCCAAAAATTTGGTGATTTCCTTCTTAACCTTGTCTATTATCCATCTATCGTTCAGCATAAGGTTATTTAACTTCCATGTTTTTGTATGAGAATGCAGATTCCTGTTATTGTTGAGTTCCACTTTTATTCCATGATGGTCTGAGATGCAAGAAATAATTTCTGTTCTTTTAAATTTGCTGAGGGTAGATTTGTGACCTAAGATATGATCGATTTTGGAGTATGTTCCATGGGCTGATGAGAAGAAAGTGTATTCAATTTTATCAGGATGAAATGTTCTGTAGATGTCTGTTAAATTCAATTGTTGAATGGTGAACTTTAAATCTAAAATTTCTTTACTTGGTTTCTCTTTGGAGGATCTATCCAACACTGCTAAAGGAGTATTATAATCTCCAACTACTATGGAGCTGGAGGAAATCAAATTACTCTTGTCTATTAGAATTTTTCTTATAAATTGAGGTGCATTCTGGTTGGGTGCATAAATATTAATAATTGAAATATCAACATATTGAGTAGTACCTTTAACAAATATGAAATGCCCATCTTTATCCTTCCTTACATCGGGTGGTTTAAAGCGTATTGTATCTGCAAATAAGATTGCAACACCTGCTTTTTTCTGTTTTCCATTTGCCTGGAATATAAATGACCATCCCTTCACCTTGAGTCTATATTTATCTTTTAAGGTAAGGCGAGATTCTTGTATGCAGAAGATATCTGGCCTGAGTTTTTGTATCCAGTCAGACAACCTATGTCTGTTTAGAAGACAATTTAAACCCTTCACTATTAATTGAAAATAATGATAAATCCTTAGAAAGTCCAGTGGACATATTTAATCCTTTCATCACTGAGGAAGTTGAAATTTAATAAAAGTTCTGGGTGAGTTTACTTTTGTGGTGGAAGATTACGCTGGTCATGATGGAGGATAGGTGTGAGAATATCCTGGAGAGCTGGTTTAGTTATAGCAAATTTCTTCAACATGTGCATGTCATTAAAGTATTTAATTTCTCCATCATAAATGAAACTCAGTGTAGCTGGATACAAGATCCTGGGTTGAAAGTTCTTTTGTTTTAGGTGATTAAAAGTCGATGACCAGGGCAGCCCCTGTGGCTCATCGAGTAGGGCATGGGCCCCATATACTGAAGGTGGCAGGTTCAAACTGGGGCACTGTTGAACTGAAAAAAAAAAAGAAAAATAGCAGGACATTGTGGCAGGAGCCTGTAGTCCCAGCTACTCAGGAGGCTGAGGCAAGAGAATCGCCTAGGCCCAGGAGCTGGAGGTACCTGTGAGCTGTGTGATGCCATGGCACTCTACCGAGGGTGATAAAGTGACAAAAAAAAAAAAAAAAAGTCAATGACCATTCTCTTCTAGCTTGAAATGTTTGATCAGAGATATCTGCAGTTATTCTAATATTCTTCCCCTTGTAGGTAATAGATTTCTTACGTCTGGCTGCTTTCAGAATTTTCTCCTTCATATTAACTTTAGTGAAGTTAATTATGATGTGCTTGGGGGATGTCTTATTTGGGTTGAGTCATGTTGGGGTTTTGAAACTGTCTGCTTCTGAATTTCAGAAACTCTTGGCATGTCTGGAAAGTTCTCCTTCATAATCTGCTAAAGAAGAGACTCTGTGCCTTGTGACGCCACTTCATCGTTTTCAGGTATCCCTATAAGGCAAATATTGGTTTTCTTTGAGTTATCCCAAACATGTCTGAGAGAATGATACATTTTTGCCTTCCATTTATCTTCCTCTTTGTACATTTGGGAGCATTCGAAAGCTTTGTCTTCCATGTCAGAAATCCTTTCTTCTGCTTACTCCATTCTGTTACTGAAGGATTCTACTGTATTTCTCAGATCTTTCAGGGCTTCAACTTCTTGTCTCAATGTGTCAAAATCTTTGGTCATTTTGTCTTTGAATTCATTGAATTCTTGAGACATCTTTTGGGTCATCATTTGGATTACTGCTTGAAATTCTAATTCCATCTTTTCCTCCATTGCACTGATCTTATTTGCTATCCAGACTCTGAATATGATTTCTATCATCTCAGCCATTTGCTTATGCAAGGGATCCTGTGCTGTATCTACCTTGTCGTTCCTTGGAGTAGTTGATCTACTCTGATTATCCATATTGACAGTTTTTCTGTTGATTCCCCCTCATGATTATTTTTCACTGTTGCCTATGACCGTCCTCAGAGTTGCAGAGGTGTCTCTCCCAGTTCAGATCCCAGCAGGACCACTATGTTTTTGCTGAATCTTTGTAAGGAATGACCCTGTGTAGCTCCTCTGGGACTGCCCCAGCTAGGGAGTTCTGACTGTGTGAGCAACTCCAGAGTGTGGCATGCCTGGATCAAGCTGCAGGGTGTAGGATGGTGCACGCAGTTGTGGGAGTGTCTGGGACCCAGTGGCCTTTGCAAAGGGAGCCTGCACCTCCTCCAGTCTCTGGCTGGGAGGAGGACTTGGGAGGGAGGGCATAGTTCCCGCCGCCTCCTGAGTCCCTGACCAGACAGGAGTACCGCTGCAGAGGCAGAGAGGGTAGGGGAGGACGCAGGTTTTGCGGCTCCTGGAGTTCCTGGCACAGGCAGCCAGGCAGAGGCTTGGCAGGTTCCCAGAGGAGTCCCTGGCCGGTGTGGGCAGCAGGTGGATGTCTGGCACAGGGGTCCCGGCAGAGTCCCTGGCCATGGCAGGCAGTGAGTCAAGGCCTGGCAGAGTCCCTGCCTGCTGCGAGCTGTGGGCTGAGTCCCAGTGGGAGCAGATCAGAGCTGTGTGGGGGGCCCAGCAGAGTTCCTGGCTGAGGCAGGCGGCAAGCCAAGGCCTGGCGGAGCGTCAATTGGGGCTGCACAGAGGTTCTGGTGGAGTCCCTGGCCACAGCCAGGGTGTTGGGCCGAGGTGTTGGGCCAAGGCCGGGCGTGGCACAGATCAGAGCCATGAGGGAGTCCTGGCAGAGTTTCTTGCAGCTGCTGGCAGTGGGCCAAGGCTGGAGGGGGCGCCAATCCTGGTCGCGCAGGGATCCCTGCAGAGTTCCTGGCTGCTGTGTGCAGCACGCCGAGGCCCGGGGGGTACGCATCGGAGCTGGACGGGAATCCCGGCAGAGTCCCTGGCTGCTTCTGGTGGCAGGCTGAGGCCAGGTGGGGCACAGATTGGCACCACATGGGAGTCTCTCTGGTGTTCCTGACTGTTGCTCTCTACCAAACCTTTAAAGAGGAACTAGTACCTATATTACTCAACCGTTTCCAAAATATAGAAAAAGATGGAATACTACACAACACATTCTATGAAGCAAATATCACCTTGATCCCTACAGACCACTAATGAATATTGATGCAAAAAATAATCAATAAGATACTAACAAACAGAATCCAGCAACACATCAAACAAATTATACATCACAACCAAGTATGCTTTATCCCAGGATCTCAAGGCTGGTTCAATATACGTAAATCTATAAATGTAATTCAGCACATAAACAAATAAAAAAGGAAAAACCATATGATTCTCTCAATTGATGGAGAGAAAGCTTTCGATAATATCTAGCATCCCATCATGATCAGAAGACTTAAGAAAATTGGTATAAAAAAAAGAAAATTGGTATAGAAGGCACATTCTTAAACTAATAGAGGCCATCTACAGCAAACCCACAGCCACGATCATATTGAATGGAATGAGATTGAAACCATTTCCACTTAGATCAGGAACCAGACAAGGTTGCCCATTGTCCCCATTGCTCTTCAACATTGTAATGGAAGTTTTAGCCATTGCAATTAGGGAAGAAAAGGCGATCAAGGGTATCAATAAAAGGTCAGAAGAGATCAAACTTTCACTCTTCACAGATGATATGATTGTATGTCTGGAAAACACCAGGGATTCTACTACAAAACTTTCAGAACTGATCAAGGAATACAGTAGTGTCTCAGGCTACAAAATCAACACTCATGAATCTGTAGCCTTTATATATACCAATAACAGTCAAGGTGAAAAAACAGTCAAGGACTCTATCCCTTTCACAGTAGTACAAAAGAAGATGAAATATTTGGGACTATACCTAACAAAGGACGTGAAAGATCTTTATAAAGAGAACTATGAAACTCTATGAAAAGAAATAGCTGAACATATCAACAAATGGAAAAACATGCCATTCTCATGGCTGGGAAGAATCAACATTGTTATAATGTCCATACTACCCAAAGCAATATACAATATTAATGCAATTCCTAATAAAGCTCCATTGTCATATTTTAAATATGTCTAAAAAATAATACTTCACTTTATATGGAATGAGAAAAAACCTTGAAGAACCAAGACATTACTCAGAAATAAACACAAAGCTGGAGGAATCACACTAACAGACCCAAGACTGTACTATAAATCAATAGTGATCAAAACAGCATAGTATTGGCACAAAAACAGAGAGATACATGTATGTAACAGACTAGAGAACCAAGAGATGAATCCAGCTACTTACCACTATTTGATCTTTGACAAGCCAATTAAAAACATTCAGTAGGGGAAAAGATTCCCTATTTAACAAATGGTGCTGGGTGAACTGGCTGGCAACCTGTAGAAGAATGAAACTGAACCCACACCTCACACCAATAACTAAGATAGACTCTCACTGGATTACAGATTTAAATTTAAGACATGAAACTATCAAAATACTAGAGGAAAGTGCATGGAAAACTCTTGAAGGAATTGGCCTGGGTGAATTTTTTATGAGGAGGACTCCCTAGGCAATTGAAGCAGTATCAAAAATACACTACTAAGGTGGGATCAAGATGGCGGTCTGTAGCCAGCTTTCTGCAGACGCTCCCACCCAGGAGAGTTAAAGGACAGAAATTTAGCAAGAAAGCCAATGGTTTGGACTTGAGCCAAAAGAGAAGGTCGAAGAACGCACATCAAACCGCTGGAGTTACCTGCGACCCCAAGGATACAAATAAAAGGTACAGAGCACATCACCAAGTGGATGGGAGTCCCCTCCCCCATGAGAGTGGCTTGCAGTATACGCCATACCTCCATAAAAACAAGCGAGCACAGTTCAGATGTCCTCCCACTCTACCCCATGGGAGAGACCCTCTAAAAACCGGACGTCCTTCCCCTACTAGGGTGCCGTGGTACTCTCTTGCCAGGCATAAAACTGTATAAAACTGTATATATTCTCTACCTGCAAGTTGGAACTCCTGGCACTCCCCTCCATTCTCATCCTGTGGTCTGGAGGTCTGTCCCCCACGGAATCCAGATTCTTGGACATTTTCTCGAGGGGTGTTGATAGGGTGCAGGCGGTTGCCAGTCTGTGCAGTTTTCCCAGCTCCAAACGGTGAGAGGAAGGTGAGCCAAGAGGTGGCCAAAGTGGAGAGGCAGTCCCCTGAGGCACCAAGCGGCAGCGCTGAGAAAGCTTTGCTAAAGTTCGGCTGGCCACACCTGGCCCTCAGGAGATGACAGCTGAGACAAAGGGCTGAATCTCACAGACTGAGTCAGGACTATAAGCAGCCCAGTGTCTCTTCCACATGGCAGAAATTCTGCGAACTTGTTCTGTTCTTTCAGCTTTTTCATCTACTTTACATCAATCAGGGACAGGGCTGGAACTGAGTGAATCGCCCCAGCCCCTATCAAGTACCCAGGTTGTCAGGCCTCACCTCCCCCTTGCCAACACCAACATAACTGGTGGACTGGCTGAGGACCCAGAGAGCCCCGTGTGACCTAGGCAGGCACAAACCTCTAGAGCATCTGCTCATTGGAGGGAACTGGATCACAGCCATGCAGGGTTACCAGAGACTGGGTGTGACACAGAGGGGCAAGGTGGGGAAGGAGGCATCAACTTTCCCAGGCTCATTTACTGGCTGGGGGGGCCCTCCTGAGCTCACAGAACCCTGAAGTGAGTTATACTAAAGCTGCCAGCATACTCCTGCTATCTAGTCACCGGAGACTTTTCAACTCTAATTTGAGATTGGTACTGGCTGGGACAATTGATTGGGACCTCTTCATCTGGGCCAATCACCCGAGGACTTTCCAACGTGGTACACTGAGTGTGTGGTAGTGGGAAGGTTTGATTATCCTTTTCCAATTTTTGTGGAATTGTTGTGGGGGTGTGGTGACCTAACTACTGGTATTTCTTCACAGTTCAGATTCCAACACAGAGTAACCAATTCTCTAGGGTAAGACAGAGACCAGCTGAAGATAAGACAGAGCCACTTAACCCCACCACATCAAGAAGGCCCCCAGTTGCACAGGCAGTAGCAAAGTACGGGTTGGCAAAACTCTAGGGGATAAGGTACAAACACCAGTCCCAGTTTACAGGCAAAGGAAGGATTCGTCAATCACTACTCCTAGAACCCCCAACCCAACTTATCCTTACCTACTCACCCAGCCAAACAGTGCAAAATAAATATGGGGCAGAGAGGAGGTCTGGAAGATGGTGGCGGTGACAGTCCCATAGTTCATCACTCCCCGATCAGCAGGTGAGAGGGAGGGAGTACTGGACCTTGCCCCGTGTGAATTGTCAGAGCGGATGGGCAGCTGGCGATGCACACCGATTTGGTAGATTGTTGTGTTTGAAATATAGTTCATAACCGCGGAAACTGCTGTAAACTGTTTCCCCCCTGAACAGCAGAGGGGCAGCCGGCCCCTCCCACAGGGAGGACAGCAGGTCACAACTCACAAAACCTAACTGGGAAAAAAATCCCACCGAAAAGTGGATCTCAGCATTTGATGACCAGAAAGACGCGCTGCTAGGTTCCACAGGGACCTGTGCAGCTCAGTCACGAGGCGGATACAAACTTATTGGAATGCCCAAAATGGCGAGCGTCTTTTCCCTAGATCATTGGGAATAGGTGTTCTGTCAGTGCTACCCCAGGGGCAGAATCCTGGTGAGGTCTGACGGTGCAGGGGGCCTGGGATCCTGTGG